>JBCEWC010012865.1:0-15530 GCA_038996855.1 Solanum aculeatissimum | reverse complement strand
ATGTATGATTATGTGCTACGTGCAAGCATGTTCCTCCCATTCCCGAATTTGCCCCCATAGCTTGAGTCACAAGCCCCCAACCCTTAGAGCTTATGTGCTACATGCTTAGCTTCCGCGTTTCCAAACCAATGATGAGTGTAATGATGCTATGATGGCTTGATCGAGGGTCTTCGGGTCTTTCTTCGCCATGTCACATCTAGGCCCCCTATCCGGGTCGTGACAAAAACAAGTCAAAAACATCATGGTTTTAATTAAAAGTGATGGAAAAATAAAAAATTACCATTTAAAAAAACTACTGAAAGTGGACCACAAAACCCTTTTTACGTCCCATGAAACAAGTTACGAGTCATGATCCTCTCTCATGGAAATCAGACCAAAATTATAGATTTCTAGATCTCATTCTACGAATTGATAGACGGGTCGTGGAATAGGTTACAGGTCGTGTTCCCTCTCATGGACTCCTTTCTATACTTAACCAAAATGTTTAACTCTAGAACACCTCTCACGACCTGGTCAACGAGCCATACCCTATCTTACGACTTGTAACCCCTCTCATAGAACCGGATCTGAGGACCTATTTTACTTCTACAATTTCTAGGGTGTTACAATCTTAGATGGGGTGCCTTCGGGTATCTCGTTCCCCATGTGGTGATTAGGCCCCTAGGTCGGGTCATTACAATTACGTTCTAACTAAGAGGAGACCTTGAGTGAAGAAGGGGAGAATAGACTAGGGTTCAAGTGATTGAAGCAAAAACTATTGTAGAATGATTGTTATCCTTCATCCAAGGATGTAAGGCTAAGCTAAAATATTGAATTGTTCTTCCATGTTCCCCTATTGATGGTAATAGAAAGATTGTTAAAGTATTGAGTCTCTATGCATGTTTCTTTGATGGTTTTCTTGTAAAATATATATTCTATGTATTTTTACATGCTCAATGATCATCATGAACTTTATTTACTAAAATAATATTTCTACGTGAGTTTTTTCATAAACCCTAGTTATTAATTAATACAAGATTGCATGAATGAACCTAGGGATTGATTTAAACACAACCATCAGATTACAAGTCCTCAAATTTACTTCAACATACAACAAATTAAAAAGGAAACAAGAGCCTACTATTACCTTGACGAGATAGGATTGTCTACTTTCAGAAGGAAGAAGTTAAAAAGAATCAAAGAGCCACCATGAGAGGGATGCACTTGGAAATGTTCTCAAGACTTCTCTTGTTGTACTACTTCCAACCTTTGGCTTTCTTGTAAGTTCTTTATAAGATTAGTTGTTGGTTTTTTTTTTTTACTTATGCAAGGGGAGATTCTCCCTTATTTATTGATTTCATAGATTATTTGTATGAGAGGAGTCCTCTCTTAGGAGTAGTCTAGGTGTGCTTTCTCTTAGAAATGGGGATAAGTTAGCTGATCTCAGTACATTGTCCAATTTATGAACCACCATAAGTGGAGGTAAGGTTTATGTCCTCCTCTATTTTATTTATTTTATGTTATTAATGATAAGGCCTGGGGGGTGTTGCTCAGCCCCTGACCCACCTCAAGGGTTATTTTGGACAAATAACCTAGGGATTGAGTCTAGAGCTTTGACTTATGTCCTGCCCTGGGAGGAAACGCTTGGCGTGGACAATAATTGAAGAACCATTGTTGATTCCCCAAGAGAATCACCTGGCCTCATCGTCATATTAACTAAACAACGAAAGAAATACTCAAATATAAAGGCATCACATAGATGGATATAACTCTGCTAAAACATAGTTTCCAACGAATAAGTTTGGAAATACCAATACCCAATAAATCATCTACTCAATGTCTATGAAGCCTCAACCTCTAACATCTAGATGGTACCATGATAGGTCATGACTGTCCAACTCAAGGAAATAAAATACTTAATCGAAATCAAAAAATAAAAGGGCTCCTCCAAAAAGCAAGGAGGGCTTACAAACTCTGAGAATGCACTGAACTGGACCTCAACGATACGCGAGTTGAAGTGCTCTATCACCTGTATCTACATCATTAAACAATGCAGCTCCAAATGGACGTTAGTACATGGAATATAATGGTATGTAAAATAGCTCCAGAAAGTAAAGCTCATCTCACACACCTCAACTCAAACAACTCACAACTCAACTCAATAGATATACAAGTTTAAAAATAAATCATGTTTTTAAAGAAATGGACTCAGTAGTGTTTAACTCTGTTTAAAATATTATGCTCAATCAGTGTTTTCTTAGGAGTTTATCTTAACCAACATCCAATCCCACCACCTCTAGTTGGGTGATACACAACGAAGTTAATGTCGTTTCCACGCCCGTCCTAAACTTGCACAGGTGAAAGACGATCAAATCTCTCATGGATCCATAATAAATGTCCATATTTTGGGACAAGAGTCGCCAGAACGTGTTGTACAACTATCCTACACTGGCAATGTAAGTTTGTGGGTTAGAGTAGTTATCTACTTGCTCCCATCTCGGTGCTTGATACTCCTCCCAAGACTAAAATATGCTCAACTCATCAATCAACTCAAATCTGAATAATACTTATATTAATCAACTTAAGTCTCAACCTCACTGAGGTATCTCAACTTAGCTCATCCCAATTTCTCATCAACTCGATCAATCAAGGAAATCAATTAGACTCAACTTAGACTCAAATGGTCTTTCAGACTCACTCAAATAGACTCATCATGGAATACAAGAAAAATGCATCAATGGATATGCAATTACAATACACTATGCTCCTCATGCTCAATTATACTCAATTTACTCCACTCAGATAATCAAGCTCAAACCTCCACTCAGTTCATGTACAGACTTTCATAAAATCATGCAACTTGGAGTTCATGGTGTCAATGCATAAATTTTATATCTCAATCTCATATCATCAGCAGTGTAATGCATTAATTATTTAGTTCATAATCATGAGAACTCAAAGTAAATGCAGAAAATTCAGTATTAGGTTATAGAATTTTCATGACTCAACTCTATTCCTCAATTTTGACTCAATGAGAGGAAAATGCATGTGAACAAATGTATTTCAACACTTTATAAAACCTTACATACATAGAATTTGCCAAATAGACAATCCTTAGTCGATCCTCATGTTTGAACTCGAAACCCTCGCCCTTCTCCTTCTTCAATGCTCTTAAGAATTTTCTAAGTGTGAACGAAGGGTAATCACACCTAGAACTTCTGATATATAACCTAATTTAAGTCCAAAATATCATAGGTTATGATTAAAAAGGGATAGAAAAGAATGAAAATACCCTCCTTAAAACTGTCATAGGGACCCATGAAACCCCATCTACGGGCCGTGGATATTTTTATGAGTTGTAGATGGCCTCTCATAGGTAAGGGGTCTAAAATCTTGATCTACTGGAATTTGACATAAAACCTATGAAACCTCCTTTTATGAGCCGTCGAATAACATCTCGGTTGTCTGATAACTCATGGTTTCAAGTTTCAAAAAACTTAGTTTCCTAGAACTTCAACCTACAAAACCAGACTTACGAGCCACAGATGGTTTTATGGGTCGTCTGTCAACTCATATCGCAATTATCCAGAAAAGTAAATTTTTAGATCCTCAACTCACGAACCATTTCCACGGGCCATAGAACAATGTACAGGCTGCAGGTTGTCTCGTGGTTTTCTTCCAGTAATTGTTTTGCATCATTTTTCTCAGTTTCCTCTAGTCTCTACTCAGGATAGATAGGATGAAGTTTGGGTGTTACATTATCCCCCCTTGGAATCATTCGTCCTTGAATAAAGAGAAAAATCTAAGAACTTAATCAAGGCACAAATTCTATCATAAACTCCTACATGCATACAACTCACAACTCACCCATACAATCAATCAAGCATGTAAATAAATCCAATAAGCAATCAATAATCATCACTCAGACACTAGGACCCTATCGTTAATCAGACTCAAAATAGAATGGAATTTAAAGAAAGAGGAAAGAATGGTTACCATCAACCCTTTCATTATTAGTAGGTGAGAATAAGTGCGGATATTTAGCTTTCATATCCTTCTCAGCTACCCAAGTAGTTTCTTCTATGAATTGATTTCTCCACAACACTTTAACTGATGCAGTCTCTTTGGTTCTCAACTTTTGAACTTGTCAATCAAGGATTTTGAAAAGAATCTCCTTATAGCTCAGGTTGTGTTTTACTCCAATACTCTCAATAGGAACAACCAACTGTGGATCTACCAAACACTTCTTCAGCATGGAAATGTGGAAAACTGGATGGATGGCCGCTAACTTTGGTAGTAACTCGAACTCATAGGCTATATTGCTAACTCTCTTCAGAATCTGGTACAGACCAATGTATCTCGGACTAAATTTTCCTTTCTTCATAAATCACATCACACCCTTCATAGGTGACACTTTCAAATACATCCAATTGTTGACCTCAAACTCCAAGTCTCTTCTCTAAACATCAGTGTAGAATTTATGTCGACTCTGTGCAATTTTCAATCTTTCTCATATGATTTTCACCTTCTCCATGGCTTGGTTAACCAAGTCTCGTCAAATCAATTCTGCCTTACCCACCTCAAATCAACCAATCAATGATTTACACCTTCTCTCATAAAGAACCTCACAGGGAACCATCCCAATACTCAAATGAAAATTGTTCTTGTAGGCAAACTCAATCAAAGGAAAGTGGTCCTCCCAATTACCCTTGAAGTCAATGACACAGGCTCTCAACATATCCTCCAAGGTTTGAATAGTGCACTCTGCCTGGCCATCAGTCTATGGGTGAAAAACAGTGTTGAGATTCACCTTTGAACTTGAGCCTTTCTAAAAAGATTACCAAAATTGAGCAGTAAATTAGGCTCCTCTATCTGAGATGATAAACAAAGGGACCCCATGTAATCTAACAATCTCTCAGATATATAAACGGGCATACTCCTCAACGGTGTCAGTCGTCTTTACTGCCAAGAAGTGTACAAACTTTGTCATCCTACCAACTATCACCCAAATTGAATCATGTTATCTGTGAGACCATAATAATCTTGTAACAAAGTCCATGTTTATCATCTTCCACATCCATTCTGGAATCTCAAAGTTCTGGGCTACTCCATATTTCCTTTGATGTTGAACTTTAACTTGTTGGCAATTTAGGCACTTGGAAATAAACTCAGCAATGTCCTTTTCATTCCACTCTACCAATAGACCTTTCTCAAGTCATGATACATCTTAGTTAACCCTGGGTGGATGGAATACCTAGAGGTTGGGCTTCTGCTATGATTCTTTCTCTAATGCCATCAACATCTAGAACACATAATTTGCATTGATATCTCAACACTCTATCTCCCCCTTTGGCAAAAACCATCACCTTTTGCTTATGCACATCTGCCTTCACTTGCAGCAGGATAGGGTCTTAGTCTTGCTTTTCCTTCACCTCCACCACAAGAGATGATGCAGACCCATTTTGAATATTAATCCCACCTTCGTTAGACTCTTCAAGTTGAACTCCCAATTGGGCCATTCTATGCAGTTCCTTTCACAATTCTTTCTTTCCTTCCTCAACATAGGTCGTACTGCCCATTAACAACCTAGTAAGAGCATCAACAACAATGTTAGCTTTACCTAGGTTATAAAAGATGCTTACATCATAGTCCTTGAGAAAATCCAACCATCTTCTCTATTGCAGGTTGAGCTCTTTCTGGTTGAATACATGTTGTAGGCTCTTGTGATCAGTGAACACATCTACGTGCACTCCATAAAAGTAGTGCACCAAATATTAAGTCCAAATACCATAACTACCAACTCGAGATCATGGGTTGGATAATTCCTCTCATGAACCTTAAGTTTCTAGGAAGCATAAGCGACAACTTTACCCTTCTACATCAATACACACCCTGATCCCACTCTCGAAGCATCATAATAAATCATGAATCCATCTGTCCCTTCAAGAAATATCAACACTAGGGAAGTAGTCAGCCTAGTTTTCAACTCTTAGAAACTCTTCTCACACTCATCATATCATTGAAACTTGATCTTCTTCTGAGTCAATCTAGTCAACGGTACGGATATGGAAGAAAATCCTTTAACAAATTTGTGGTAGTAGATTGCTAAATCGAAGAAGCTACTTATGTCAGTCGAAGAGGTTGGTTTGGGATAGTTCTTAACCGCCTCAATCTTCTGTGAAACAACATGGCCTAGGAATGTCATGGATTTAAGCCAAAACTCACACTTAAATTTTTTTGCATATAACTCATTATCCTTGAGTGTCTGCAAGATAATCCTAAGGTGATTATTATACTCCTCCTCATATATAGAATACACCAAAATATCGTCGATGAACACAATCTCGAACATATCAGGGTACTATTAGAATACTCTGATCATCAAATCTATGAAGGTTGCAGGTGCATTTGCAACCCATAGGACATTACCATGAACTCAAAATAACCATATCAATTTTGGAAAATTGTCTTTAGAACGTCACATTCTCTCATTTTCAACTGGTGATAGCCTGATCTTAGGTTTATCTTGGAGAAAACAGTCGCACCCTGAAGTTGGTCAAACAAGTTGTCTATTCTCAGGAGGGGATATTTGTTCTTGACTGTCACTTTATTCAACTAGTGATAGTCAATACACATTCTGAGGGAAGCATCTTTCTTTCTCACGAACAGAACTAAAGCACCCCATGGTGACACACTCGGCCTAATAAATCCCTTCTCAAGAAAATCTCTCAACTACTCCTTCAACTCTTTTAACTCAGCAGGGCCATTTTATACAACAGGATGGAGATAGGTTGGGTGTCGGGAAGAACATCAATTCCGAAGTCAATCTCCCTATCAGTAGAGACTCTTGGTAGATCTTGAGGAAACACTTTAGGAAACTCACTCAGAATCAGGATGGACTCAAAACTAAGAGGCTCAACATCATTAAACTTAACTTGCGCAAAGTGATAGATACATCCCTTAGAAATTAGACTTCTGGATTTGAGGTAGGAAATAAACTTACCCGTAGGTGCAATTGAATCTCCCTTTCACTCAATAACAGGCTCATTTGGAAACTAAAATTCAATAGTTCGAGTTCTGCAATCAACAGAGGCATAACAGGCGTGAAGCCAGTTTATGCCAAGGATCAGGTTGAAATCAGCCATCTCTAATACAAACAAATCAGCAAGAATATCCCTATGATAAATGGACATCACACAATCTCTATAGACTATTTTAGCTCAAATAGACTCACTAACAAGAGTAGAAATAGAAAATGGCTCAAGCAAGCACTCAGGAAGGATCTCAAACCTACCAACCACATATGGCATCACAAAGGAACAAGTCGCGCCCAGATCAAGTAAATTATAACAATCAAAAGTAAAGACTCAAAGCATACCCATCACAACATCTTGTGCAACCATTTGGTCCTATCGATTCCTTATTGCATATAAACGGTTTCTCCCACCATCTGTCCCTAGTGTAGTACCTCTCTAATTACCTCTAGCTAGTGGTGTTGTGGCAGAAGACTAGGCCTTATTTCCCTACATCGATTACTCCCTTTGAAAATGGCATGGTTGGCCATATTTTTAGCAACTATTGACTCTATCTCTATACTCCCCTAGGTGCATCCTGCCACATTTCCAATAAGGTGGCTTCTCTTTCGAGCCAAGGGTCACACTAGCCTGTGACTTTGAACCTTGTGCCCTAAAGTATGGTTGGCCTTGAGACCTTTGATCATATTGTGTATTCAGAGTTGGTGCACTGGCTGAAGATGGTGCATATCTATTAGACCTCTTCTAGAAGTAAGACTTATCCCCCTTACTCTGCTTAGGCTAGTTGGGCTCAAGCCCTACTGACTTGGCCTTCTTACTCAGATGCTCCTCTCTATATATTTTCTTATCCTCCTTAGTCTACTGAGCATAGACCATAACTCTAGAAATATCCATACCTGGGATCAACAATGTCACTTTGCACTCTTTTTTCATATATCTATCCAAGCCAGATACAAATTTCCTTATTCTTGCCCTTATGTCCTGGACCATCTATGGAGCATACCTAGACAACTACATAAACTTGAGACTATATTCTTTGATAGTCATTCTCTCCTACTTCAAGATGACAAACTCCTCAACCTTCACTTTCCTCAACTCTCATTGAAAGAAGTGGTCAAGAAAAGCACTCTCAAAGTCATCCCAAATTGCAGGCTCAACATCCTCACCTTGGATCTCTTCCCACTAATTGTACCAAACATTTGCCACATCCTTAAGTTGATAGGAAGCAAGTTCAACTCCCTCAATCTCAGTCGTATGCATAGCTTTCAACACCTTCCACATCTCATCAATAATGTTTTGGGGGTCTTCCTTAACCTTAGACCCTATGAAAATTGGTGGATTCATCCTCAGAAAATCTCTAAGTCTAGTGGCAGCAGGAAACTCTTGAGAACTGGAACTAGTAGCCCGTGGACCCCAGCTCCCACTCTGAGCAACACCTAACTGGGTGAGCATAGTTATACCTCCCCTCAAATCAGCTTTTGTAGTAGGAGCAAGTAGAGCAGTAGGTGCTTATGGAACACCGGTGGCTTTAGTTGGTCGACCTCGACCCCCTCATCTTCATTTGAGTAGGAATCTCTAGTAGGTGATTCTCAGCATTAGAGGCTGAAGCATCTCTTTGGGTGGTGGTATGCTTAGGAGGCATGATCTGTAAATACGTAACGCACAAATCAAATAGATATTTTAATAGAGTTAAACTCTGTCGCGCACGAACTCAGAATACAAGAGAAGTGTAACACTTCCTAACATCCTATAGCCTTCTACTTATAAAGTGTGGTGCACAACACACCTATTAACAAGACTCTATTAGACAGGACTTCATAGATTTCCTAGGACACTTGAACACTGTGCTTTGATACCAAGTTTGTCATGCCCCAGGAGGTCACCCTTGGTGTGGCCGGCACTTGAAGAATGATTGTTGATTCCCCAAGAGAACCACCTATCCTAATCATCACATCAAATCAATAGAGAAAGAAATAATCAAATATAAAGGCAACACATGGATGGATATACTCTACTAAAATATAGTTTCCAATGAATAAGTTTGGAAATAATAATACTCAACAAATCCTTTACTCAATGTCTATGAAGCCTATACCTCTAACATCTAGATAGTACCATGACAATTCATGGCTACCCAACTTAAGGAAATAAAATACTTAATTTTGAAATCAAAAAATAAAAAGGCTCCTCTAGAAAGTAAGGAGGGCTTACCAACTCTGAGAATGCACTAAACTGGACCTCAATGATACACAGGCTGAAGTGATCTATCACCTATATCTGCATCATGAAACGATGCAGGTCTAAATGGACATCAGTATATGAAATATACTTGTATGTAAAATGGCTCCGAAAATCTTAGATCATCTCACTTACCTCAACTCAAACAACTCACAACTCAACTTAATTGATATTCAAGTTTTAAAATAAATCATGCTTTTAAAGAAATGGACTTAGTAGTGTTTAACTCAGTTTAAAATATTATGCTTTGGAGTTTCTCGTAACCGACATCCAATTCCACCATCTCTAGTTGGGTGATGCACAACAAAGGGGACATCGTTGTCACACCCATCCTAAACTTTCCAAGGTGAAGGAGGATTAACTCTCTCATGGGTCCATAATAGATGTCCATCTTTTGGGAAAAGATTCACTAGAACATGTTGCACGACTCTTCTATGCTGGCAATGTAGTTTTGTGAGATAGAGTAGTTATCTACTTGCTCCCGTATCGGTGCTCGATAAACCTCTCAAGACTAAAATATGCTCAACTCATCAATCAACTCAAATCTCAATAATACTCATATCAATCAACTCAAGTGTCAACCTCATTGGAGTATCTCAACTCAGCTCATCTCAATTTCTTATTAACTCAATCAATCAAGGAAATCAATTAAACTCAACTCAGACGAAAACGGTCATTCATACTCACTCAAATAGCCTCATTATGGAATACAAGAAAAATGCATCAATGGACATGCAATTACAATACACAATGCTCCTCATGCTCAATTATACTCAATTTACTCAACTAAGATAATCAAGCTCAAACCTCCACTCGATTCATGTACAGACTTTCATAAAATCATGCGATTTGGAGTTTATGGTGTCAATGCATAAAGTTTATACCTTAATATCATATCATCAATAGTGTAATGTATCAATTATTCAGTTTATAATCATGAGAACTAAAAGTAAATGTAGAAAATTCGATATTAGGTTTTGGAATTTTCAAGACTCAACTTTATTCTTCAATTTCGACTCAATGAGAGGAAAGGACATGTGAACAAACGTATTTCAACACTTTAGGAAACTTTACAAACCTGGAATTTGAAGAACAGTCAATTGTTAGTCGATCCTCATGTTTGAACTTGAAACCCTCACTTCTCTCCTTCTTTGATGCTCTCAGGAATTTTCTAAGTGTGAATGAAGGGTAATCGCACCTAGTATTCTGATATATGACCTAATTTAAGTCCAAAATGCCATAGGTTATGATTAAAAAAGGATAGGAAAGAATGAAAATACCCTCCTTAAAATTATCATAGGGACTCACGAAACCCCATTTATGGGTCCTGGATCTTTTTACGAGTTGTAGATGGCCTCTCGTAGGTAAGGGGTCACAAATCTTGATCTACTTGAATTTGACATGAAACCTTTGAAACCTCATCTTACAGGTCGTAGAATAACATACAGGTCGTCTGATAACTCATGGTTTCAAGTTCAAATAACTTAGTTTCCTGAAACTTCAACCTATGAAATCAGACTTACAAGTCATAGATGGTTTTATGGGTCATCTGTCAACTCGTATCTCAATTATCCAGAAAAGTAAATTTTAGATCCTCAACTTACGAACTATTTTTACCGGTCATAAAACAATGTATGGACTGTAGGTTGTCTCATGGTTTTCTTCCAGTGATTTTTCTGCATCATTTTTCTCAATTTCCTCTGGTCTTTACTAAGGATAGATATGATGAATTTGAAAGTGTTACATTGTATGATTGTGATTGTGATTGTAATTGAGATTGAGCATGATGATGATGTTGATAAAACTTGATGGTCCTAAGAGTCTTCATAATTAAACTCAAATGATTGGTCTAAATTGATAGTCCTCTTAATGATTGGTTTAACCTCCTCTTAAATGATGTGATTAGAAACAGATGAGATAGTTGATAGGCCAAAAGGCTTGATTGTGATAGAACTGATGAATTGATAAGAGTCCTTCTAAGACTTATGATTGATTTGATTAAGGTTGATTGTCTAATGAGCATTGAGTCTTGAGAGGAGTATCGAGCACTAAATTGAGTGAGAGTAAGTCCAACTTAAACTCATTAACTATGTCGCCAGATGTAGAAGTAGATTGAATCCATTAAAGTCAAAATGTTTCCCTATTTTTATTGTCCTAAAATAATAGGACTTGATTTGATTGATGGATCCATGATTGATTGATTCATTCTTCACCCTGGCAAGGCATTGGACGGTTGTGGCAATATCAATGAGATTGTTATACAATCACTAGCTCATAAGTGATTGTTGTCAGATAAGAGAAACTTCCAAATAGGTTTTGATAGTACTTTGATGGATTGGATTGGATTGTCTATCATTAGTCATTGTCTAGTCTTTATTCTTTCTTTAGACTTGTGACGTCCTGACTGAGTATTTTGAGATGATTGTATTCCACCTTATATCTATTTCATTCTGCTATTTTACATACTTGTATATTTCACATACTAACATCATTTTATGATGCAGAGATAGGTACTAGAGATCATCAACAGGTGCTCCGTTGAAGATCTATCCCAGATATCAGCTGATTGGTGAATCCTCCCTACTTTTGGAGGATGATCACTATTTATTTTACCTAGCTTTGAGAGTTAGACTCTAGAATTATTATTCTTTGATTTGACGTAGCCATGTACTTGTCATGGACACCATTGAATAGTTTTATAGAGGCTTCATAGACTAGAGTTGATTGGTTTGATTTGGATATTATTTTGGGCTAGTTCCTTTCATACTAATCTTATTGATTTGACTGTCTATATTGAGATTGTCCACCTTTTGTTATTTTTAGTTTTTTGCTAATATGTTAAACTATAATTGAATGAATGTGATAAGGCCAAGTGATTCTCTTAGGGACTAGCAATAGTCTCTGAGTGTCGGCCATGTCTAGGGTACTCTCTTGGAGCATGATAGGCGTATCGCCGACTAATTCGGATACGGTTGGTCTCCATCGTATTTTTGACATTTTTCTTATTTTGTCCTATTTTGCTAAGATTTGTCCCTTCAGACATCTTCTTCCTCATCCCTAGAACCAAACATACATTTTGATTAATATTCGAGGCAAAAGAATACATCGAGGATAATATTTTATGCAATTTAAGCACTATATGAGTCCAACATATGGATTCATCACTTTCCATATATATAGAATCTTATATGATGTTTTACATGATACTACTTATGGTATTAGTGCATTGATCATCCACAACTACCTGTCTTTACTCATTCATTGTGATATGCATTTTTACTTGATTACTTATACTTATGGCTATCATAGCATTGCAGACCTACATACTATTCAAATGTACTAACACATTTTTTGCCTACATTATCTCACAATGTAAGAACGAACAACTTTTCTCTTCCTCATCCTCGTGACTAGATCCGACAAACTTTTGGAGACTTATTGATAAGTCCTCATGCTTTGGGATAAATCTACTTCTCCTAACTTATTTCATGTTGAAACATTCTAAGACTATCGTTTGTATTTTCTTGAGGGTGAGACTTAGAGGCATTGTTGGACACATTATATGTGATTTATGTTGCCTAGTACCTTTTTTACTATCTTATGCTAAAGTTCTTAGTTACTCATTTTAGTTCCACTTTATGATTGTTGTTCATTACCTATGGTTGCTTATAAGTATGCTAAGAGGCTTGTTTGAGTTTTCCTCAGGAATCTCATTTACCATGTCATATTTATGATCTAGTTTGGATCGTGACAAAATAATATTAAACTAAGAGTCATGTAATGATTCACCAGTTTTGAGATTATGGTCCCTCTTCTCCAAAAGACCTTTCACCTTGTCTTAATATGTGATTTATGATATGTGTGGATGAGTGAAACAATTTTTGAGATAATTAAATTATTATCAAAGAAGAAAATCTAAATTTTAAAGTTTGATCAAAGTAAACAAATTGGGTAAATGATCTGGAAATTGAGTTTTCATAATTTGATTATATTTGAAAGGTAATTTATGACTATTTGGGTGTCATACTCACAAAAATAACTTAGTACGTGATGTAAATCCTATTACAAGTGAAGTCTTGAGAAGTATTTGATCTCTTTTTGAGAGGACATTTCAATTCCTACTAAGTGATCCAACCAGAGTCTATTTGTAGCAACGGATGGTTATCTTTTATTTATTTTTTAATTTAAAATTTCTAACTTTATCTTTGTAATTGGAATCGATACAGATATTTCCTCAACTATGTAATAAAGATTTTGGATACATTATTATATTATATACTTCTCCTACGTTGAGAATCTACTTTTAAACATCTTTTTAGCCCTTATAATTTTATGATATTAAAGTGGATTCACCTATTGATCAGGAGTCTCACCAAGTGTCCATCGTGACTTTAGGATTTGGATCATAATATCCATATGGTAACATATTTTAGTCATTTTATTCATAGCTCATGACGGTACCATTAGAACTTATATGGTTCATTAATTATGTCATTAAGCTTTTAACGGATGTAAATTTATGGGACTTCACATCTTTCTTTTGCAGACAAAAGAAAAGTTGCTAGTTAGATCAAAATAATTTTGGTAACTAAAATGTGATACTACAATGATAAGAGACTTGACCAAACACCTCAACTCTCCGAAATAAATACTTTTTTATAAAATAAATATTTTGACTTCCTAGCAACCAGCAGCAACGGCGGCAGCTACACCAGCACTTGCACCAGCACTTGCACCTATAGCAGCAGCATCGCCAGCTGCATTAATAGCATCAAGAATTACTATTAATGAGACGATGAAGGCTTCATCAATATTTGGATACACCGTCACCATAAAATTGTCTTTTCCAATCAATAAACTCTTAGCAGTAATTTTCTTATGCATCTGCAATAAGTCATTCACAATAATATAGTGTAAGTACAAGATAATCTCCATTAATTCACCATGTTCAATCAAGAAAGAAAATTGTCTGATATATAAGATCTTATAAACTGGTGCATGTATCAAGTGATTTCATTTATAAAGAAAATCGTTGAAATATGAGCACAAGAGTCAAAATATATTTTTGTATGTATATTTGAATATTAATTTTGTTGAAATTTAATGCTTGTCTAAGCAATTCAAAATTCTTGGTAGATGAATTATTAACACTCGTCCCTAAATATTTAATAGAGGAAGTACAAATGACCTAAATATATCTATGCTGAAGACAGCACGCTCCCTTGACTGACTCTAGACAAGTAGGGAAAGGACCCAAATAACTAATTATTTAAAATAGACTAAATTTATTTTTTACCATCTTTTTTTTTATATATATACAAATATCTTTGATGTTATGATTATTCCAAAACAGGGGAAATTAAGCAAATTTAGTTGAATGTGAGAAATATATAATAAGATAAGAAAATAAGTACATAAATATTTCTCATTTAAAAAATGAAAAAGATGGCATATAGCCTTTTTATTTCTTTTGGTTTCACGCACATTAGGTATAAACTATTTTTTCATGGACATTATATCATGTACTTTTTTATTACTATTTAACTCTAATAATGATATGATAAAAGAAATTAATTTAATTAAATCAAGATATATTTTATCAATTATTTTTAACTTTTAGTCATCCCAAACTTCAATCAAAAACTAGTAGAATAGTTTTGAAAAGAAATAATAGAATAAGTATTTTGTTTAAAATTAATATTAGTAATTAAATTTGGTCAAATTGGCATTGTATTAAAAAAGTTATTTAAAAAATAGTTAAATTAATGTCATAATATTAAATAAATTTTTATTTAAATATTTAAAATTAAATGCACCCATCCTGAACTTTCAATAAAGAGCAACATTGTTCCATTTTAAATAGTTATAAGGAAAAAATTAGTCCAGTTTCCCTTTGTTTTGAAAGAACCATTAAAAAAATGATATTTTTGGCCATTTCGAATGTTGGAGGGTATTTTTTTGCCAAAAATATAATAACAAGGACATTTTAACCCAAAAATATAACGAGGGGTAAATTTAATCCAGTTTATATAGTTTGGAAATATTTTTGACTATTTTTTCTAAAAGGTACTATAAAATTGTAAAATATTTAGGAAACATCATCTATACTATATTAAAAGTGTGAAGACCCTTAAAAATGTTGTTTGAACTTTTTGCCCTTCATTAAAAGACTCCGTTTTAGACAAAATAGTTTTTTATCATCTTTTTATTATTATTTTAATAATATTAAATTTAATAAACATAATAAAAATTAAATGAAGAAGGTTTCCTTATTATGAT
>JBCEWC010012864.1:0-15531 GCA_038996855.1 Solanum aculeatissimum | reverse complement strand
AAGCTCAAACGGTCCGTTTGAGGAACCGTTGGCCTACACTTGGCTTAGGGGTGGTTCCATGCCACCCCAAGCTCACTCTGACATCCCACAGAAGCCTATATAGACCGTGCAAAGTTTTACGATCCCTGCAAATGTCCTTGTCCAGATTTCTGAGCCTATCTCCAATGGCTTCCAAATTGTAGGCAGTCTCACTGTTTGGGCCATATCTCCCTCATTCGATATCCAAATTAAGTGAAACCACTTGTGTTGCAAATCTAACTCAAAAAGATTCAATTTTATATATGGTAGATCACATTTTTCATCCCACATCAATAGTTATGACTATTTGAAGTTGACTGTCCAAACTTCCTCTCTAGGCCACTTTCTAGTCCAATTTGCATTCGGCCACTTAAACTCGACCCGTGGCAACCAAAACTCATACATGGCTTGTATTACATCCTATAATGCTAACCATAAGTAGATTTCAAAAAAATTTGGGTTGTTACAGTATGTATCCACTCTGAATCGTAGAGCTATCATGGAATTCGTCCAGCTCTGCATATCACCAGTAAAACGATCATAACTGTTTGCTCTAACCTCAGATTGATGAAATATTAGTGGAGTTGGAAAGAAGACTCAAAGATCTTTAGTTGGATAAGTTATAGTCCATCTAATTGAAATTCTTTGAACTTGGATTGCTGTAGGATATCCCTCAAGGGCATGCCCTGTATCCACTACAAAGGAATCCTCTCTTTGAAACATATATTAGACCGCAGCACAAGAGACGATTCACTCTAGACCCGTAACCAAGTGAATATGACCCTAAATCAAATATAATATATATATATATATATTAAATACTTAATAATTGGTCCTAACATATATATACAACTTGAACTCATAGGATTACCTCATTTTGTTTTATAATTTTACATCAAAACTCAATCTCTAAAGCAACTTTTAACTCAACTTTGTGCTAGAGGGTTCTTGTGACCTTACTAAGAAATTGACTTTAACACCTATGCTCAATTAATAATCATCGAGTAGAATCTTATAACATATAAATGGTGGCTTGATCTTAGCTTAAAAAGATTGGGGTGTTACAATATAGCCCCCTTGGGATCATTCATCCTTGAGTAAAGACCAAGCTAGGAATTATCAATAGGCACGAACACAATAAAGAACTCAAATACTCAATCTCAAGGACGAATATCAACTCAAATGTAAGAAACTCAACTCATTCGTAGACATCATTTCTGAAAGGAGAAAAGGGCTATAATCTTAGAATGCTTAAAATTTCTCATAACTCAAAAAAGGAAACTATTGCCTTTGTATAGGGATAGGGCCACTACATATCAAGAGATACGATGGCTAATTCTTGGCTCAGCTACACTCTTCTTCTTGAATATAATGCTTCATTAACTAAATCTTATAGTTCCAATTGAAACCTAAGTCTGATTGAATACTTTTTCCATGTTCAAGCCTAATTCAAGGTTACAAAGTGCTACACATAAGATGATCATACTTATAGAAATCTAATCCACAAGGTTTATGTTATGTACCTTCATAGGGATGTTCCTTTAGAGAATACTACTCCTATATATTTACGTGAAATCCATTATAAAAGTCATCAATAAACTACAAATATCACTCACTTAATGATAACCATACATTCAAGTTTATCATTCTAACCACTTAGTAGCTTCTTTGAGGGCAACAACATTTAAGAATTTTTCATGCCTACCTTATAATCTTGGAAGCATGATCTAGAAGAGCAAAAGAACACTTGTTAAAGATAGGAAACCTTGATTCAAACCTAAGCATGACATAGAGTATGAAAAATTCGATAATTTCCTAAAACATCACATAGCCTCCCATTCATAGTTGTGGCATGCTTCACAACCATGAACAAGACTCTACTTGATGTGATACATTGACATTCTGAGGACCATTTACAAACCTAGTGCTCTGATACCAAGCTGTGTCACGCCCCAAGCCTAGGGCCTAGAAGTGACACGGCAAATGGGGAACCTGAAAGGACCCTAAATAAGTCTTTTAAGCATTCGTGGCACATCCTTGGTTTCGTGAAAGCATAAATGAACAACAAATAAGTAAGACATAATTTCTAAGGGTAAAATAGGACTTTGGACTCATGCTATAGGAATGTCATAGGGAAGAGGATTTGCATGATGCACATAGCATATAAGTCTAGGGGGCGGGTAAGTATGACTCACACTATGGGGATATTAAGGGACTTGGGACTTTTTTCTCAACACCAACATACAACAAGCACAAAAGGCAATAAAGACTAAGGGAACTCTTCCATTATTACATAATCATAAGTAGTCAAGATTGTACGTATATAGCATAATCATATCCAACAACACCTGTAATCATGAATAGAATGGAGGCTAATATATCTCCCAGGCTCACCCTCAAAAGATAATATCAAAAAATAGACGAGTCTAAATAAAAGCATGAAAGTAAATAGATATTATCCTTGGATGTGGAGGACTCACCAATAGCAAACTTCACTCATATTGTCTAGCCACGTGGAGGAGGAGGATAATGGATGTGATCTCTGATTCCTACATGGTTAGATCTTGTAGGCAAAAGGGTATGCGTTAGTACATTTGAATGTACAATGTATACGGGTGCAAATGCAACATGGGAACATAATTCGTGGGTAAACAATATGGATAATCATACTTAACGAATATAAGTTCAATATGACATGAATAGAAAATAATTAGTAGATACATGCATGAGAAGTTGTCAATCCATATAAACTGTCATACAATAGGTGGGATGGGATTGTAATCGATATGTAAAACCAAGCGAACTGCTACTTGGAATTTTGCAATTTTCTCCACACCAGACATGAAGTGGTCTACATTGCCAGGGTAAACCAAACATTATCCTTACTGTATGACCTTGTCAGAATAGTGCCCCTACCTTACAGCATAGCCTTTTCGATGAATTTCACATATTATCCTTACCATACGACATTTCCTTTTCAGTAGTTGTAATCGACATGTAAGACCAAGTGAGCTACTACTTGGAATTTTGCAATTTACTCCAAACCATACATAGAGTGGTCTACATTGCAAGGGTAAACCAAACACTATCCTTACGGTATGACCTTGTCAGAATAGTAACCCTACTTTACAACATAGCCTTTTCGATGAATTTCACATATTATCCTTACCTTACGACATTTCCTTTTCAGTAGGTTCAAGCCTAAAATGGGAATAAATATCATACCTATGGTGGCACATAGTTCAGGGATAATGGGAGACTATAAAGGTTCTCTCGGTGCTAGGTCACAATCCCACAGAATACTTGTAACATAATCGTAATCATATCATGCATAGTCTCAAATCATCATGATATCATACTTGGAGAAGCTCATCAAACATAACTTTTTTCATCATGTTGGGGTTTTACATCATACTTATTACTCACATAGTGCCTATTAGCTCATGACAAACTTATTAGCCCTCTTAGTTTTCTCAACTTGCATAGCATGTATATCTTATCATTGAACATTCATTACTTGAGAAATCTTGACATGAATTCTTTATCAATACATGGTGAACATACACAGATAAGTTTAAAACCATGTAAATCATGAGTAAATAGCATGAGGGGAGTAAAGTAAACTCACTTGATCATTATTCAAAGAACCTATCGCAATATAATTGTAACTTAGGGAATTATCGACCCCTCATGTAAATCATAAATCTTACATGATATTTCACTTAAAAATGATGCATAAGTATGAACCATCATGAAATACATAATAATGTCATCATATGACAAATTTCACAAAACACCTATGACTATTCATAACATGGTACAGTAAATGAGAGGGGAATGGTTGAACTTATAGAGGAAAAACTTCCACAATCAAAACTCACATACCTTTCTTGATAGGAGATGGAAAAACCTTTGAAGATGAAGGAAACCTCATAACCCTAACTTAGGTTCTTCTCTTGCAAGCTTAGAGGACTTAGGAGTGTTTGAGAGGATTTTAGGGACTTAGGTTTTTAAGATAATGAATGGAATGGATGGGCTTGGGGGTGTATAAGGTTGTAATGGGGCTCATTAGGGAATAAATTGACATATTATAGGCATCAATTAAATGGGAAAGGTCAAAATTGCCCCTTTAAAATTTTTGCCGGACAGGATCACGAGACCCCATATACAGGTCATGGTCTATTCAATGGGTCGTAGATGAGGGTCTCATCTGATGCCATTTCAAAGACTTAGAGGCTTACCTCTAAATCATATTCCACGACCAAATTTATGACTTGTATCAAACTCTACGACCCGTCTAATGCTCCATAGATTGAACCTTTAAGAATATCTAATTTTTTCACAAAATCTTAACCTCATTCCATGAGCAAGAGTTACGGCTCATGGAATAATCTATGGCTCATAAGGAATTTGTATATCAGTGGCTTTCTAAACATGAGCTACTAGAATTTGCACCCAAATTCCACGAGCCAAAGCACGACCCGTATAAATTCTTATGGCCCGTAAGGGCCCTCATAACCCCTAATACTTGGAAAATATTTTAGATTACCTTTTCCTTTTCATCTTCCATTCCTTATAGCATAAAGGGTCTTACACTTGGCTACCCCAAGATTTGATGGCACCCCGAGTGATAGAGATTTTGATTTCATGTCAAAGTGTTAGGACCCGCTATGTAAATTGGCTATTTTGGAATTGCATGGAGTTTTCTATATTACTTACTAGTTCATCGGCCTAGACAAGGAGTGATGGAGGTTAGTTTTAGCTCATCGACCTTTTGGATCACTAGTCATGACATGGAAGCAGTTTACAGGGGTATTCTCGGAGAGGTTTATTCCATATAACATTCGGGACAATCGTAGAGATGAGTTTGATAGACTTCAGTAGGGTTCCATATCAATTTTAGATTATGTTTCCAAATTTCATTCACTATCCAGATATGCCTTGTCCAGCATCCCTACTATGTTTGAGTGGATTCAGTGTTTTGCTGAGAGGTTGGCAGGGTATCTTTAGTAAGCTACAGCTTCCTTTGTTCTAGCTAGAGGCACATTTTAGAGTATAGTGGATTATGCTCATATTATAGAGTGTATTAGGCTTGGTATACATGATGGCAGGAAGAGGTCTTGTCAGCATGGGACGTTTAGTGAGTACCCACACTATGATTGAGAGTTTCATAGGCAGGGCCATCAGGGTCGAGTAGTTCAAGTAGCTCTTTCAGCATCTGACAGTGTTGATAGGTCTAGGCCTACCCAAATAGGCTATGATATCTCTCTTGGTTCAATCAGGCATAGTGGTTCTTCAGCGTAGTCATCTTATGGTCGAGACCCCAAGGCTTGTTCTATTTGTGATGAGGTTGGGAACTTCCCCAATCATTGTCCAAATCATGCCTTCCTTGCACAGGCTTCAAGGTCTCAGTCAGCCCATTCAACCCCAACATCAGCAGCTAGAAACACCTTTCAGGGCATGAGGAGAGGTACTAGAAGAGGCCATGGCACAATGAGAGGTGGAGCTCGTGGAGGCCTACAAAGTAGTGGTAGCCATAGAGTTTGTTATATTATCCATGAAAGAGTCAAGGCAGAAGCCTCTGATGCAGTTATTGCAGGTATGGTTCTGGTGTACCACCATTCAACTTCAATTTTATTTGATCTGGACTCTACTTATTCATATGTATCAGCTTATTTTGCTTTGGATATTGATTTATTGTGTGAGCCATTTGTCGAGCCAATTTGTGTTTCCACCCTAGTAGGTGAATCTTTAGAGGTGAATCAGGTATACCGGGGTTATTTTATGACTTTTATAGGAAAAATATTTTTGTTGACTTGATATTATTGGATATGTTAGACTTTGATTTGATATTGGGTATGGACTGGTAATTTCCCCATTATGCTATTCTGGATTGTCATGCGAAGACTGTGACTTTATCTTGTCCTGAGTTGCCTGGGTTGGTATGGATTGGAGCATCTAGATCGTATCCTAAGGCAATCATCTCTATTATGCATGTTTGTCGATTGATGGACATGGAATGTTTGGCATATTTAGCTCATATTTGGGTTGTTTTCCAAGAGTCCCCATCATTGGAGACCACCCAAATTACTAGAGAGTTTATGGATGTATTCCTGACTAATTTCCTTGGTGTTCCTCCAAATTGTGATATAGACTTTGTTATTGATGTGGAGCTGGGAACTAAGCCCATTTCTATTACCCCTTATCGAATAGCCCTGGCAGAATTGAAAGAATTGAAGGAGCAATTAGAGGATTTGCTAAAGAAAGGGTTCATTCATTCGAGTGTATCTTCTTGGGGTGCTCCTATCTTATTTGTGAAGAATAATGATATCACTATGTGTTTGTGTATTGATTATCACAAGTTGAACAAAGTGAACACCAAGAATAAGTATCCTTTGCCTCGCATTGATGATCTTTTTTACCATTTGCAAGGTGCCTCGGTATTCTCTAAGATTGATTTGAGGTCTGACTATCACTAGTTGAGAGCTCAAGAGTTTGATATCCTAAAGACATCTTTCAAGACCCATTATGAGCATTTTGAGTTTGTGGTTATGTCATTTGGGTTTACTAATGCCCCGACTACTTTTATGAAATTGATGAATTGCATGTTCAAACCATATTTGGACATTTTGGTGTTTGTTTTTTATCGATAATATCTTAGTTTATTCCAAGAGCGAGGCCGATCATATTCAACACTTGAGGACAGTACTCCAGAGATTGAGATATGAGAAGTTATATGTCAAGTTCTCAAAGTGCTAGTTTTTGCTTGAGTTTGTTACATTTATTGGGCATATAGTGTTAAAAGAGGGTATTACGGTTGATCCGTCCAAAGTGGCAACTATTAGTGACTAGGTTAGACCTAGTTTTATGACTAAGATTTAGAGTTTCATTGATCTGGTGAGGTATTACCAACGTTTTGTTTAGGGATTCTCTTCTATAGCAGCCTCGTTGACCAAATTAACTCAGAAAGATGTGGCATTTCAGTGGTTTAAGAAGTGTTAGGCGAGCTTATAAAAGCTCAATGATTTATTGACTTTAGTACCTATTCTTGCATTGCCTAAGGAGGGAGTGTCATTTATGGTGTATTTTGATGCTTCTGGCGTGGGTTTGGGTGGTGTGTTGATGCAAAAGGGGAAGGTGATATCCTATGCTTCTAGACAGCTAAAGATTCAAGAGAGGAATTACCTAACCCATGACTTAGAGCCAGTTGTGGTAGTTTTTGTGTGGAAATTATGGCATCACTATCTTTATAGGGTGCATTGTGAAATCTTCACTGATCATCAAAGTCTCAAATAGATTTTCTCTCAGCCTAATTTGAACATGAGACAGCATAGGTAGTTGGAGTTACTTAGGGACTATGATATCTCTATTCTATACCATCCCGAGAAGGCAAATATGGTAGTCGATGCTTTGAGCTAGAAGGCTCCTAGTATGGGTAGTTTGGCATTCTTGAGGGTTGAGGAGAGGCCCTTATCTTTGGAGGTTAAGTCTCTTACTAGAAAGATGGTCTGTTTGGACATTTTCCCTTCGAGTATTTTGGCCTTTGTTGAGGCAAGATTTTCTCTGTTTGATTAGATCCTCAACAATTTGAGGACCCTATATTATGCATAATTCATGACAAAGTGTTGAGAGGTGAAGCCAAGGCGACTATTATTGATTCTAGTAGTGTTTTGAGGAGAAATGGTAGCGTTTGTGTGTATAAGGTTGGGGATTAGGTGAGATTGATACAAGAGGAGGCCCATTATGCTAGATATTCCATCCATCTTGGTGTGGTAAAGATGTACCATGATCTAAAACAACATTATTGATGGTTTGGGATGAGAAGAGATATAGTTGAGTGTAACAACTCAAAAAATTTTAAAAACTCCTTATGGTTGGCCTTATATGATGTACTAAAGGTCATGGTTGAGTTTTGGTGGCCACGGGTTGAGTTTAAGTGGCCGAACGAAAAACGGGTCAGTTGGTGACCTAGAGAGGCCGTTTGGGCAGTGTACTTTGAACTGTCATAACTTTTGATGTGGGTTGAACCGTATGGGCTACTATATATCAAATTGAATCTCTTTGAGTTAGCTTCGGAATTCAACTGGTGTCACTTGATTCTAAGTTCGGATGAGGAAGTTACGTCCTAAACAGTGGGACTACCTGAAATTCGGAAGACATTAGAGATAGGCTCCGGAAAGTGGCCAAGGACAGGGCCACGGTCCGTGACACTTGTCACGGTCCGTGTGGGGTGTCGTGTGGAGATGGAGTAGGTAGAGGCTGTCAGATGAGCCTTGATTGCAAATGCGATGGTGCGGCAGGCGCAAGAGCAGAAGTTGGTGAGGGGTGTTAAACCCTCCTTACATGCCGCTACTACTGAGAAGAACACCCAGTAGGTTATGGGTTATCAGACACAGATAGAGATTGGCACTTATAGGCACCTAGGTATGTTACATTTTGACCCCAATATTATATTTTGTCTTATTTTGTTGCATTGAAGACAATGCAAATGATTTTTGATGGGGTGTGGGTAGTTATAGGCCTTGACAAAGTCTGAATAACCAAGGCCTACAACTAACCCTATTTTTTAGTCCATGGGGTTTTCTTACCTATGTTTTTTCCCTAAGGACATTTATTTCCTGTTAAACTGGCACGTTTAGGATGTGTAAGTAGTATTAGTAGCATATTGTCTTGATATTTATGGCATATGTTAGTTTTATTGAAAAATGATACCCCTCTATTTTTATGATGTGTTGTTAGGTAGTTTTGATAACAACTATGTTGAATAAATGATTGACAGTGTTAGTTCTAACAAGTTAAGGCCTAATTGTGATTAAAAAAATCTGAGAGTTTGTATTAACATCGTACTCAGTGTTAAGTGTGTGTGAGTGTTATTACATGATTCTGATATTGTGTTTCAATTTAGAACTTGCCTTATTACTCTGACTGAGACTGTAAGTTGGTTGGTTGGGAAAGGATCTTAGATCGTTGTTCGTATCAGTCTACTTAGCCTAAATAGACCAACCAGATGCATTATGTATCCCTTGTTCCTAATGTTTGAGCCTTACATGTACCCTTTTCTTGTAAATACCAAAGTAACCAAACCTTTTTGTTTGTAAAAACTCGAATTTAGCCCTAGTCCTTCCTTGAATATTGTGTACCTTAACTCAAGCTAAAAGATTAAGTTGAGGGTGGCTACCAAAAAGTGGCCTTAGTTCAAAGATTAGATATTGTGTACCTCAACTCAGGCAAAAAGCCTAAGTTGAGGGTAGCTATCGCAAACGAATCACACCAAATGGGAAAGGAAACGTCAGAACACCATGACAAAGAATAAAATATGAAATGGGTGCGAAAAAAATCAATAAGATGCCAAAAGTATGAGTTGAAAAGAAAAAGAATTGAGAAAATAAAAGGCAATGAGCTTAAAGTTAGAATAAGGCACCAAAAAGTGTTTCGAAGTGAGAAAAAGAGATTATTGTGTCAAAAATATCAATGTTGGTTGGGAAAGAGTATGAAATAATGCAGTGTCAAGAAGGGTCATTAGTCACTATGTTCCAAAAAATTCATACCAAAGCCCCCTCCCCCCCAAGCCTACGTTATGAGCTAAGAAAGTCCTATAGTGATCCTAGTCCAAGTAGTCGAAAGTCATAGTCATAAGAATAGGGGCAAGCCAATAATATTGTACACAGTATTCAAATATCTTTTATGAGAACGAGTGTTTTTGTCAGACCCGAGCATTAAATTTAAACATAGCATTCTGAGTGAGACGTGGGACTTCTTTCTGTGAGGGAACTTGAACTACATTGTTGACTTCAGGCTATTTCGGTGATTGTTTGCTTATCTATGTTGCCTTGCTTGTCATAGTTGCACTGTCATATCCATGAATTTCATGATTCTATTTGATGACTATCTGATATATGCACTTATAAGTTTGATTGGTCATCTATAATTGATTGAGAGATGATGTGTGCCATTAGATTGAGGTCTATGTGTTACTATATTTCTTTAATAGATTGAGTCCATCACTTTAGGACAATCAACAATTTTAAGTTGAGGGTGTTGATGTGTTATCAAAATATAGCACTTTTGATACTTTAAATTTAGGATTTTGTGCATTCTCAAAGTGATTGTTACTAGGTTTGATGTGTTTTTGCATTGATTTTACAAGATTACAGGAATCGAGATGATTTTAGGCAAACTTCTACAGATTGTTGATTTTTCATGACTTACGAGGCTTCCTGCAGGTCGTGGTTCATCCCACAGGTTGAAGGTTGGTTTCGTGGGTGAGATCCAGTGATAGGCTAATTTTTAGTTATTGAAGAAACATGTTATCAGATGAGTCATGGGTGAGATCCAGTGATAGGCTAAGTGTTTAAGTGTTACCGGAAGAAGGTTTCCACGGGTTGTAAGTCAGGTGACTAACTGTAAGTTACTTCATGCCTGGAGGATTAGAGTTTTAAAGATTTGTTGAGAAGTTAATAAATGAAATGGTCCGTAAGGTGATTCGTATAAGAGAAGACAACTTTTGTACGGTGCAATTTACGAAGCCCCAAGTATAGACCGTGATTTCATCTACAACCTGTAACCTAATTCATCTAAGTTCCCGATTCCAGTTCTTCTATTTTATTTTGGATTTGATTTTTACTTATTATAAATAGATTTTTTGGGTTTGTTTTAGAGGAGAGAGAGAAGAGAGAGGAAAGACGAGCCAGAACATTGAGAACTCATTACTTGTGATTATTCTTGGAGATTACTTTTGAGCTATAACATCGTGATTTATTGTGAAGATTTCGGATTTTTTTTCTTCAATTTATCATTGTAAGTGTTTAATTATGTTATTTCATAACATAATTCTTTCATCTACAATGAACATGAGTAGCTAAATCCACAACTAGGGTTATGGGAACCATGAAGAACTAATAAAGTAAAACCTAGATAATTTATAATCATGGAAAAGTGTGCATATGTGTATTAATTATTTCTTCGATATGAATGCTTTTTAATAGTGGCGAACATTAGAACTCGTCTAATTCTTACTTACTTGATCAAGGGGGTAATGAATGGGATAAGGGATAATTGATAGGATTCGATGTGATTACTCTCATCTAATTAACATGAACGGATCAAGGGATAGTTGTACTGGGACAAAAGGTAAGTGTTAGTAATGCAACACCTCGAGGATAAATTAAATCATGTGGTGAAATTCGCCTAGCGCTTGGATCAAAGGGTTAGGAGAACATAACTTACCAGTTTTGCATGCTACACAATAGAAAAGGATACGATTATCTAGTTACACTAAGTTAGGAATTCATGGTGAACACAACACCCTAGTTACTTCTCTCATTGATTTCAAAACACTTGCACTTGATTGATTATTGTAGTTTAGGTTTAATTATTGCATTTTTCCAACCTCTCCCCCCCTTTCAGGATATGAGTAGATTAATTCATCTTAATTACTCATAATTACTTCATGTCTAGACCTTATTCCTCTTCGGATCAACCCTAACCATTGTTAGGTTCTATATTTTGAGAACGACTGCTTATACCTTAATTTAGAGGTGTAGTGTAAGCGTGATCACTTTCTATTTTAGACATTGTATTTGACATTATCAAACAGAGTTATATTTTTATTTTGAGACAGTTGTATTTACTCATTCATACTACTTTAGATGTTCATGTACTCATGACTCCAGGTTTTG
This sequence comes from Solanum aculeatissimum, assembly GCA_038996855.1. Lineage (NCBI taxonomy): Eukaryota > Viridiplantae > Streptophyta > Magnoliopsida > Solanales > Solanaceae > Solanum > Solanum aculeatissimum. The sequence continues at coordinate 3,835 of JBCEWC010012864.1, read as the reverse complement.
GGATTTCGTATTAAATGTTGTGGTTGTTTTTGCTTTACTTTATCCTCTTTAGTTACGATTCGATTTTGAGTCGGGACAACTTTGGTATCAGAGCTCTAGGTTTTTTGGGCTCGTGAGTCAAGAGTGGGGTGTCTAGTAGAGTCTCAGGATCGGCATATAGACGTCCATACCTATATTTGGGAGGCTACGGGGAACTTGATAAGAAAGATTTTATGTCTTGCTTCTAGTCGTGTATTTTCTTCATATCAATTGTTTTGAAAGTGTCTAATCTACTTCTGTGCAAAAGCCAACTATTATATCCTAACGGTCAGTGGAATAGACTAAGCCAATTGATGTGGCTCCCACTCATTATCGAGGTAAAGCTCATGATAGGGTCAGGGGCCTAGGACATGTGAGACGGGAAGCTCCACCCAGAGGATCGGCTAGATCAGCTTCTACATAGCCAGATTATGATCTAGAGAGGCCTACAGACTATGTCTCACCATCTCCACACCTTGATGCTACGCCCTCATTTCAGGAGTAACTTTTAAAAGTGTTGGCTAGATTGGAGGGAGCTTCTCCAGCCCCATCTATTGTTGATGTACTAGCTTCTACAACACTGGTTGGCCCTTCTATGGCTCCAACTAAGCCAACCATTATCCATGTTGGTCCTTCTGGAGTCCCAATGGATCCTCTTTTGACTGTTATGATTCTGCCTCAGACATTTAGGTTCACAACTACAGGGTTTGGCTACTGCTCCATCTATTGCACCACCTTATTTAAGGTTCCACCATCTTCTGCTAGCCTAGCCATGTCCACTGGTGAGTAGAAGAGTTTTGAGCAGTTTGTACGATTAGCTCCGCCGAGATTTGATGGCACCTCTAGTGAGAGCTTATGATTTCTTGTCATAGTGTGTTAGTACCGACTATGTAATTTGGTCATTCTTGAGTCACATGGAGTTTCTTATACCTCTTACCAGTTCACTGGCCTATCCATGGAGTGGTGGAGGTCAATTTTGGATCGTCGACCTGTTAGATCTCTAGTTATTACTTGGGAGCAGTTTACAGGGGTATTCCTAGAGAGATTCATACCATATAGCCTTAGAGACAACAGTCGAGATGATTTTGATAGACTTCAATAGGGTCCTATGTCAGGGTCAAACTATAAGGCTCTTTCATACATTATCTAGATGTGCCTTTTCTCGGTGCTTTACCAAGAGGTTGGCAGGGTATATTCAAGAGACTACAGCTTCCTTAGTTCTGGCTGGAGGCACATTTCAGAGTGTGGTGGATCATGCTTGCATGATAGAGCGCATCAGACATGATAGACAGGGTGGTGGGAAGAGGTTTTGTCAACACAGCCAATTTAGTGGACCCCTACCATGAGATCAAGAGTTTCAAAGGTAGGGCTATTAGGGTCAGGTAGTCCATGTATCCATCCCCGCATCTGACAGTAGTGACAGGTCTAGGCCTATTCAGATAGGCCATGATAGCTCTCTTGGTGTAGGTTGACGTGGTGGTTATTTGGCGTAGTCATCTTAGGGATGGGATCTCAGAGTTGGTTATGTTTGTGATGAGGTTGGGTACTTTACCAACCATTATCCATATTGTGTACCTCCCACGCAAGATTGCATGTCTCAGCCAGCTCATCCAGCCCTAGCACTAGCAGCCAAAGACATCTCTCAAGGCATGAGGGGTGGTAGTAGAGGAGGTGGTGGCACAATGAGAGGTGGAGCCCGTGGAGGCCCACAGACTAGTGGTGGGCATAGAGTTTGCTATGTTATCCCAGATAGAGCTAAGGTAGAGGCCTCTGATGCGATTATCACATGTATGGTTCTAGTGTGCCACCATTCTACTTCATATTTATTTGATTTGAGCTCAATCTATTCATATGTATCAACTTATTTTGCTTAAGATCTTGACATTATATATGAGCCACTTGGCAAGCCTACTTGTGTTTCCACCCTGGTAGGTGAATTATTAGTGGTGAATCAGGTATATTAGGGTTGTATTGTCACCTTTGATGGGAGAGAGACTATTGTTGACTTGATATTGTTGGATATGGTAGACTTTGATCTGATATTGGGTATGAATTGGTTGTCGCTTTATCACACTATTCTTGATTGCCATATGAAAACTGTGACCTTATCTTTCCCCAACTTGCCTCAATTAGTGTGGACTGGAGCACCTAGCTCCTATCCCAGGGGATTTATTTATTATATATGTGTTTATTGGTTGATAAATAAGGGATTCTTGTCACATTTGGCTCATGTTCAGGCCTATTCTCAAGAGTCACCATCATTAGAGTCCACCAGGAGTCACTATCATTTCGCACTTAAGTATTGTACTTCAGAGATTGAGGGAAGAGAAGTTGTATGCAAAGTGTGAACTTTTTCTCAAAGTGTGAGTTATGGCTCGAGTCAGTGGCTTTCCTTGGGCATAAGGTGAAAAAGAATGTTATTATGGTAGATCCAGCCAAGGTAGCAATTGTTTATTAGTGGGTTAGGCCTATTTTTGTGACTGAGATTTGGAGTTTCATTGGTTTGGCAAGGTATTATCGATGTTTGTTCAGGGATTATTTTCTATAGCAGCCCCATTGAACATAATTACTAAAACGGATGTGGCAATTTAGTGGTCGAAAAAGTGTGAGGTGAGCTTTCAAAATCTCAAGGATTTGTTGACTTCAGCACCTATTCTTGCTTTGCTCGAGGAGGGAGTGCCATTTGTGGTGTATTGTGATGCTTCTGGAGTGGTTTATGTGGTGTAATGATGCAAAAGGGAAAGGTGATAGCATATGCCTTGAGATAGTTGAAGGTGCATGAGAGAAGCTACCCTACCCATGACTTAGAGTTGACTTCGGTAGGTTTTGTGTTGAAGTTGTGGCGACATTATCTTTATAGAGTGCATCGTAAGATCTTCACAGATCACTAGAGTCTCAAATACATCTTTTTTCAGCCTAATTAGAACATGAGACAATATAGGTGGTTGGAGTTGTTAAAGGACTATGATATCTTTATTCTATATCACTGGGGCAATGCGAATATAGTGGAAGATGCTTTGAGCCGGAAGGCTACTAGTATGGGGAGTTTGGCATTCTTGAGGGTTGAGGAGAGGCCCCTAGCATTGGAGGTTCAATGGTTTACTAGACAGATGGTCCGGATAGATATTTCTCCTCCTAGAGTATTTTGAACTTTGGTGAGGCTAGATCATCGTTACTTGATCAGATTTTTACTCATCAATTTGAGAATGCTACACTATGCTTGATTCTTGACAAAGTGTTAGGGGTGAATCCAAGGCAGCTATGTCACGACCCGGATAGGGGGCCTAGATGTGACATGGCGAAATAGGACTCGAAGACCCTCGATCAAGCCATCATAGCATCATTACACTCATCATCAGTTCGGAAACGCGAAAGCTTAACATGTACCACATAAGTTCTAGGGATGAGGGGCTTGGGTCTCAAGCTATGGGGACAATACGGGAAAAGGATGGGCATGATTGTATATAGCACATAGTAATACATCATACATAACATTCAAGCCATTATCATAACATGAGAACATAATCATGGGACAAGCTAAGGATTCAACATACATGTCGAAACGTACAAGAGTAAGGATTTGTCCAACAATGCCTCTACATAGATGAGCGGGGCCTCAACAAGCTTGAGGCTCACCCTCAAGTCAAAGAAGTTAAATACATGAAAGTAAAGAGGCAGATAGACGGTGGCTATTGCCCTTGAACAATAGGGCTCACTATTAGCAAGTCTTCAATCAAGAGATCAAACGTCGTCCGGAAGAATATAGATCTCACCCTCGTCCCCTACATGGTTAGAACATGTAGAAAAGAATATGGGT
>JBCEWC010012863.1:0-15532 GCA_038996855.1 Solanum aculeatissimum | reverse complement strand
ATCCATGAATCAAACCCACATACCTTGAAATTGACTAAGAGAATTGAAGAATTTCACAACAAGGATGATCTTCCCCAAATTTCATCAAGCATTCAACAATGGAGGTCAAAAGAATTTAGGAAATTTCAAAGTGTAATTGAGAGTGTTAGAATGGATGAAAAGGGTTTAGGGTTAGGTTAAAGAGGTTTAGGGGACCTTAGAAAGCCTAAAAGGGGCATATGATTTAATTAAATTATAAATTAGCCATTAATTAAATGGACTAATTAACTGTAACATAGTGCCACATGGAAGGGCTACAGTGCCCGTCCAGTGGCACACGGACCGTACAACTGTTCGTGTGGCCTCACTTGGCCACGATTTCATCTAAAACACTTGGGGTACTTTCTGGATCACTTCACGGAGGGGTCTCATGGACCGTGTACTTGGTTGTGGAGCCACACTTGTCCTGGAGTCCAGCCCCACACCTTATCCACCACACTGCCACACTTCACGGGACCCCCTCACAGCCCGTGTGGGGTTTCACGGACCGTGGGACCTAACTTGGTCCATGGCCAGGGTCTTTGCCACCAAGATCCCACTGGAACAGCCCAAGAATTCCCACACAGACCGTGCACCTTCACACAGTCTGTGGTCCTGTCCTTGGACCATTTCCAGAACTCGTTTCCAGCGTCCTTCCAATTATGGGCAGTCTCACTGTTTTGGCCATAACTTTCTCATATGAACTAAGAATTAAGTTAAATTAGTTGAGTTAAGAATAAAACTCAAAGTGATTCCATTTTATATGTAGTATCCCACACAGTTCATCCCGTACCAAAAGTTATGACTCCTCAAAGTACACTGCCTAAATGGCCTCTCTAGGCCACCAAAAGGTCCGTTTTGAATTTGGCCACTTAAACACAGCCCACGAATACAAAAACTCAACCGTTACTAGTTCAACACTATCCAAAACCAACCATTAAGAAGTTCAAAAATTTTCAGGTCGTTACATGGACTATCTCCAAGGGTCCATACTCCTTTCCGTCAAACCATGTGCCAACATGGGATTTCTCCCTAAATGGGATGACTTGTTTGTTTCCCCTGGTTTAAGGGTGATTAGGGACCTATCTGGAAAGTAGTCCAGATCCAAGTAGTAGCTCTCTCGGGTCTCCTCCGATGTCTATTGAGGTCACATCCCCGCTATAATATGATCTTAGGTTGCATTTCATGCATCATGGCATATCATTATAATATATTCCTCTTGGCTATGTGCATTCCTTTCGTATTACTTGTCCCCTTGTCATCTCATTTGGTCTTACTATATTTTTATATGCATTGCATTCCTGCATACTTAGTACATATTTTGTGCTAACTCATATTCTTTATCTACATATTCTAACCATGAAGGGACCGACAATGACTTTTATCTTCTGGCAGACGACGAGTGATACCTTTGGAGTTACTAGCTTGTGGTGTGCTCTTTTGTTCAAGGGCAATAGCCACCTTCTATCTTCCTTGTATTAGTTTATTTTCTTATTTTATGTTATGAGGGTGAGCCCAAACTATGTCAAGGCCCCGCTCTTCTTATGTAGAGGCTATGTCGGATACACTAAACTCTTGCACGGTGTATTATGCTTATTTCAGTTATTATGACTATTGGGATTTGTTATGGAAATTATGTTCCATTTATGCTTATGTTTATGCTTATGGGATTGTGAATGTTGGGAATGTGCTTGTGTGGAAAGTCTCCTAACCCTGTATGCCCCCATAGCTTGAGTCCTACTTACCCGCCCCTTAGAAATACTTGCTATGTGCTATGTGATTCATGCTTATTCCATTCCCGGCAACATCCCCATAGCTTGAGTCCAAAGCCCTGTTTTCCCTAGAATTATGTGTTTAATTTTCCACGCTTTTGAACCGATGATGTGTGTGATGATTCTATGATGGCTTGATCGAGGACCTTTGGGTTCTCCTTCGCCATGTCACATCTAGACCCCACTTCTAGGTCGTGACAAAGATGGTATCAAAGCCCTAGGTTTGTAAATGATCCTTGGAGTCCAACATGCCGCGTCACTTAGAGTCTCATTCATGGGTGTGTTGCGAGCCATACCTATGAGTGAGAGGCTATGGCGATATTTTAGGAACTTTTCATTTCATTGTCTCTTGTGTCAAGCCTTGTACTGTTTATGTGATTCCCTAAACTCTTGTTTTTTGTCATTCTTTCAGAACTTGAATCCTAGAAGAGCTCCCTTCCCCCGTCAAGCTCCTGAATTTGAGGAAGAAGCCTCTCGGGCACTGGTAGAGGAACAAGTGACTCATGCAGAGTTCAGAAATATGGTATCGATGTTGGCCCAAGCTATAGCCAACCAGGCCCGGCCAACTAATCTCGTGAATATTGGTACTTCGACTTCTAGGGTGAGGGATTTCACCCGGATGAACCCTACGGAGTTCTTTGGCTCGAACGTTGATAAAGATGCTCAAGAGTTCATTGATGAACTCATCAATGTGTTGACCATAATGGGGGTGAGTTCGGAAGAGAAAACTGAGTTAGCCGCGTATTAATTGAAGGATATGGCCCAAGTGTGGTACAACCAATGGTTGGTTGAAAGAGTTACGGATGTCAAGGTTGGGTGGGAAGAGTTCAAAGTGGCCTTCCTTGACCTGTTCTTTCCTTTTGAGCTTAGAGAGGCCCAAATGACCGAGTTCATCAATCTCCAACAAGGTAGAATGACTGTGAGGGATTATGCTCTCAAATTCACTAAGCTCTCCAAGTATGCTCCAATTCTTGTATCTGACCCTCGTGCAAGAATGCACAAGTTCATGTTCGGTGTCTCTGATTTGGTTGTAAAGGAGTGTCGACGGCTATGCTTATTCGGGAGATGGACATCTCAAGGCTCATAACTTATGCTAAGAAAATTGATGGAGAGAAACTTAAGGAAAGGAGAGTGCATGAGGCTAAGAGGGCCCGACTTGATGGTTGGTTCTCCAACTCTAAAAGAGGTAGTGGGTTTGGACAATTTCAACAAGGCCAAGGTTCTAATATAAGAATTGCTAATCCAAGGGTGCCTCCTCCTAAGGCACAAGTTAGGGGTGGTTCCCAGATTCCTCGTTGTGATCATTGTGGTGGTAATCATTTGGGTGAATGTAGGAGAGCTACGGTGTATGCCATGGGTGTGGTAGTTTGGACCACAAGATCTCAAATTTCCCAAAGAATGTGAAAAAGGATCAACGGCTCCCAATGACCAAGGGCAACCAAAATCTCCAGCTGGTGGTGCTCCTAGAAATAATCGATTCTATGCTCTTCATGCCCACCAAGAGGTGGAAGAAGCTTTGGACGTCGTGACTGGTATGTTAAAAATCTTTGATTTTGATGCTTATGCTTTACTTGATCCGGGTGCAAATTTATCTTTTATGACTCCTCTGTTGGTTGTTAGATTTGGGTTGAGTCCTGAAATTCTAAGGGAACCTTATTCGGTGTATACTCCGGTAAGTCTATTATTGCCTGGAAAGTGTATCGGGGTTGTCCTGTCTCTGGGTTGCACAGAGTGTTCCCCGGTGATCTTGTAGAACTTGAAATGTATGATTTTGATGATATCCTTGGAGTGGATTAGTTGCATGCGATGTATGCCTCGGTTGATTATAGGACTAGGCAAGTTAAATTTCAAGTTCCTAATGAGCCCGTGTTGAGAATGGAAGGGTAGTAATTCCGTGGTTAAGGGTCGGTTTATTTCCTGCCTCAAAGCTCAAAAGATGATTTATAAGGGGTGCATTTATCATATTGTACGGGTAAGAGATGTTGAGGGTGATTCACCTAAGCTTGAATCAGTTCCGGTGGTTAATGAGTTTCCTAAGGACTTGCCTGGTATTCTTCCCAATAGAGAAATAGATTTTGGCATAGATGTCCTTCCAGATATCAACCTATTTCTATTCCTCCTTAGAGTATGACCCCGATGGAGTTGAAAGAATTGAAAGATCAATTGAAGTATTTGTTAGAAAAGAGGTATATTAGGCCGAGTATCTCACCTTGGGGTGCTCCCGTGCTGTTTGTGAGAAAGAAGGATAGGTCTCTCCAAATATGTATTGACTACCGAAAATTGAATAAGGTGACCATTAAAAATAGGTACCCGTTACCTAGAATTGATGATTTGTTTGACCAACTTCAAGGAGCTACTCACTTCTCCAAAATAGATCTCCATTCAGGTTATTACCAATTGAAGGTGAGCGAGTGTGATATTCCCAAGATGACCTTTTTGACTTGTTATTGTCACTTTGAATTTGTGGTGATGTCGTTTGGGTTGACTAATGCTCCGGCGATGTTTATGGATATTATGAATCGGGTGTTCAAACCGTTCCTTGATAATTTCATGGTAGATTTCATTGATGACATTTTGATCTACTCCCGTAGTGAGCAATAGCACATGGGTCAGTTGAGATTGGTTCTTCAAACTTTGAGAGAGAAGCAATTGTATGCTAAGTTTAGCAAATGTGAATTTTTGTTGGGAGAAGTTGCCTTCCTTAGCCATGTGGTGTCTAGTGATGGCATTAAAGTTGATCCTAAGAAAACTGAAATGGGGAAGGATTGACCTAGACCGTTGACTTCTTCGGATATTCAAAGTTTTCTTGGTTTAGCCGGTTATTATAGAAGATTTGTTGAAGGGTTTTCCTCTATAGCGTCTCCATTGACCAAGTTGACTCAAAAGAAGGCCAAGTTTGTGTGGTCAAATGAATGTGAAAAAAGTTTTCAAACATTGAAGGATCGACTTACATCAGCTCTGATTTTGACCTTGTCAAATGGGTTAGATGAGTTTGTGGTATATTGTGATGTGTCGTGTATTGGCTTGGGTTCTGTGCTTATGCAATATGGTAAGGTGATATCTTATACGTCTCGACAATTAAAGGTGCATGAACAAAATTATCCAACTCATGATCTTGAGTTGGCTGTAGTGGTTTCTGCCTTGAAAATTTGGCGTCATTATTTATATAGGGTTCATGTGGATGTTTTCACCGATCACAAGAGTTTTCAATATGTGTTCACCCAAAGAGACCTAAATTTGAGGCAAAGGAGGTGGTTGGAATTTCTCAAGGACTATGATATGAGTGTTCTCTATCACCCCGACAAGGCTAACATGGTGGCGGATGCCCTTAGTAGACTTTCTATGGGAAGTGTGACTCATGTGGAAGAAGGGAAGAAAGAGATAGTGAAAGATGTGCACCATTTGGCTAGGTTAGGTGTGAGGTTAGCTAAATCCGACAATGGTAGAATTCGTGTTCTTGGTGGATCTGAGTCTTCCTTAGTGGTTGATATTAAGAAGAAACAAGACTTAGACCCTTCCTTATTAGAGTTGAAGAAGTTAGTTGCCGATGGGAAGATTCAGGTTTTCTCCCAAGGGAGAGATGGTGTACTGCGATACCAAGATCGTTTGTGTGTTCCTATGTTGATGGTTTAAAAGAGACTATCATTAAAGAGGCTCATAATTCTCAATATTCTATTCATCCGGGATCTACCAAAATACACCGAGATTTGAAAGAGTTGTATTGATGGCATGGTATGAAGAAAGACATAGCCAAGTTTGTGTCGGAATGCCCTAATTGCGAACAAGTAAAAATGTAACATCAAAGACCCGGTGGCTTGACACAAGATATTGAAATTCCTACTTGGAAGTGGGAAGATGTGAACATGGATTTTGTGGTTGGGTTACCCCATACTCGGAGACAATTTGATTCCATATGGGTTGTGGTTGATAGAATGACTAAGTCGGCTCACTTCTTACCGGTTAAAACTACCTATAGTGCTGAGGAGTATGCTAAGGTGTATATTCGGGAGTTGGTGAGATTGCATGGTGTGTTAAGGTCTATCATATCGGATCGTGGTACTCAATTTACTTCTCATTTTTGGAAGTCTTTTCAAAAGGGTCTTGGTACTAAGGTCAAGTTGAGCACCGCATTCCATCCTCAAACTGATGGACACGATGAAAGGACAATTCAAACCTTGATATAATAAGCCATGTAGATGAGCTACTCTTATTGCATTGATATGGGATGGTTATGGAAATTCTTGTTGGCTTTTAGCCTAAGTATGGATATGGATTTGATCATGTTTTGGTTTGGCTAATGATGCATGATTTTGAAAAGAATGTCAACTCTACATTTTGAAAAGCTTGCAGGGTTATATATATGTATTCTCGTGGGATGAGGCTTAGTACCGAGGGATTGGAGTCGGGTTTCAAGGGTCCATACTCCTTTCCGTCAAACCATGTGCCAACATGAGATTTCTCTCTAGATGGGATGACTTGTTTTTTTCCCCTTTTTGAAGGGTGATTAGGGACCTACCTGGCAAGTAGTCCGGATCCAAGTAGTAGCTCACTGGGGTCTCCTCTGGTGTCGGTTGAGGTCATATCCCCGCTACAATATGATCTTAGGTTGAATTTCATGCATCATGCCATGACATATCGTTACAATATATTCCTCTTGGCTATGTGCATTCCTTTCGTATCACTTGTCCCCTTGTCATCTCATTTGGTCTTACTATATTGTCATATGCATTGCATGCCCGCACACTTAGTATATATTTTGTGCTAACCCATTGTCACGACCCGGATAAAGGGCCTAGAAGTGACATGGCGAAGGAGAACTCGAAAGTCCTCGATCAAGCCATCATAGTATCATCACACACATCATTGGTTCAAAAGAGCGGAAAGTAAACACGTAACACATAATACTAGGGGAAATGGGGCTTTGGAATCAAGCTATGGGGATGTTTCCAGGAATGGGATGAGCATGAATCACATAGCACATAGCAAGTATCTCTAAGGGGCAGGTAAGGAGGACTCAAGCTATGGAGGCACACCGGGGTTATGGGACTTACCACATAAGAACATTCTCAATATTCACAAGCCTATAAACATAATCATAAGCATAATCGGAACATCATTTCCATAACATAATCCCAATAGTCATAACATCCCAAAATAAGCATAATACAACATGGAGGAGTCTAACATGTCCAAAATTGCCTCTACATAAGAAAGAGCGGGGCCTCGACAGAGTTTGGGGCTCACCCTCAATACATGAAATAAGAAAGTAAATAATTACAAGATAGATAGGAGGTAGCTATTGCCCTTGAACAAAAGGGCTCACCACAAGCTAGTAGCTTCAAGATATCACTCGTAGAGGTCGTCGCTGGTCCCTACATGGCTAGAACACGTAGACAAGAGTATGGGTTAGCACAATAAAGCACTTAAGTACGCGGGCATGCAAATGTGTGTACATGAATTTATGACAACCTATATGGCAAGGGCACATAAATAGAAGAGGATATAAGAAAGACCAATATATCAATATGCCATGATGATCATGATGCATGAAATGCAACAATGATTATAGTATAGAGGGGATGGAACCATAACCGACATCCAAACTCATATGAGCTACAATATGAACTTGCCCAATGAGTCCATCCATTGTATCGGAGAAGATTACTTGCAAAAGGTAATCTACATCACACACCTTAGGGACCTCCTATTTTGGTGTGACGGCCACCTTCCTTATGGGTCTCCCATTTCGAAAGGATTTACATAACATAGCATATCTTGTCATATCATATCATATCATATCAAAGCATACCTTACGGGCCTCTCATTTCGGTAGCAACCTATGGTGGCACATAGTTTCGGGAAAGGAGTGGGACCCTTTGGGATAACCCATTTACTACTCCAATCCTTCTCGGTACTATAAATGCTTTTAAAATGGAAACGTATACATATACATGCTTTTAAAATGAAAGCTTGCACGTGAACATCAAACCATGCATACGTTGGCTTAAAACCAAACATTCTTTCATTACTCTTATGCAAACTTAACAAGAGTCAAACACATTTCATAATCATGCTTAATGGGCTAAAAGCCAAACAAGCTTTCATGTCAAACCTTATACATAAGAGTAGCTCCATACTTGTCATATCATATTGGTGTAAACACCCATATTGCTCAAAGAGCCATATCATAGACTTAGTGTGATCACAACTTAGTCATAACCTATACTTGATCAAAATCATAATCATAAACATGTTTGGGACTTAGTCCACATCTAAACCTTCATCAAAATCCATGATCATGCATGCAAATGCCATGAGGAACAATGCGAATAACATGGATACTAGAATTCATACTTTAAATTCAAATTAAGAGTAACTCATGAGTAATTCAAGTCAAATCAACCTTCAAAACAATATTTAAATGCTACCCATGCATGGTTCAAGAGTAAAGAGGACATGCATAACTTGATATTCATCAAAACCATTGAAACCTTATATAATTCAAACTTAAATCAACTTTAAATCACCTAATTTCTACAACCCATAATCCAATTCAATTAAATACTTCAAAATATAAAGAACCCAACATTAAAAAAATCTTAAAATCATAATTTAAAGATGAGGGTTCTTGGGTCTTCATGGATGAAAGGGAATCCATGAATTAAACCCACATACCTTGAAATTAGTCAAGAGAATTGAAGGATTTCACAACCAAGATGATCTTCCCCAAATTTCTTCAAGCTTTCATTAATGGAGCTCAACAGGATTGAGAGAATTTTGAAATGAATTGAGGAGTGTTAGAATGGTTCAAAGGGGATTAGGGTTTGATTTAGGGGGTTTAGGAGACCTTAGAAAGTGTAAAAGGGGGGGGGGGATAGGATTTAATTAAATTACGAATTAACCATTAATGAAATAAACTAATTCAATGAAACAGGGTCTCACAATAGGGCTATAGTACCCGTCAACAGGTACACGGGTTGTGTACTTGCCCGTGTAACTTCACTTGGCCTCGACTTTGACTTGAACTCTCGGAGGACTTTCTGGATCACTTCACGAGGGACCTCACGGACCGTGTAGCTACACACGGACCATGTACTGGTCCGTGGAGCATCACTTAGTCTGGAGTCCTCCCGAACCTTGGCCAATGTTCTGCCCCACTTCACGGGACCCCTCACGGGCCTTGAAGGGTCTCACGGACCGTGGGGTGGTCCGCGGGACCATACTTGGTTCATGGCTTGGACCCCAACCCCTAGGAACTCACTGGACCAACCCACGAGTACCCACACGGACCGTGGACTACCAACGGTCCGTGGTCCGGCCCTTAGCCCCATTCCAGAACTATTTTCACAACGCCCTTCCAATTACGGGCAGTCTCACTGCTTTGGCCATAACTTTCCCATACAAACTCCGTATTGAGTGAAACCAGTTGCGTTATGAATATAACTCAAAGAGCTTCAATTTAATCTATAGCAGACCACACAGTTCAACCTATACCAAAAGTCATGATCATTCAGATTTCACTGCCCAACCGGCCTCACAACCTCACCAAACGATCCGTTTTGAATCCGGCCACTTAAATACATCCCATGGCTACGAAAATTCAACCATGACCAGTTTAACACTAATCTTGACCAACCATTATGAAGTTCAAATTTTTTTGAATCATTACATCATCTCCCCCTTTTGAACATTCTTTCTCGAATGAGCAAAAGCTACGGCTTAAGGACAACAATCATATAAGAGGCATTTTCATCAAATTTATAACAAATAATGCATCATTTCAAAAGTATTTCAAAACTCATGTCAAAACATCATTTAAATCATTTTTGTGCCCATGCATGCATGCAATATCATGAACTCAAGAATTTAAAGAATTAGGACCATATAAGGATAGAACCTAGTTCCATAGGCTTAAGTAGATTGAAAGAGATAGGGATATCACTCCATCATGTCCAACTCCACTTCCCATGTCGCACTCTCCACGTCTTGGTTCCTCCAAAGCACCTTGACCGAAGCTATATCCTTATTACAAAGCCGCTTCACTTGCCTATCCAAGATCTCAACCAACACCTCGTTATAGGTCAAATTCTCTTTAACCGTCACATCCTCCAAAAGTGTAATTGCTTTAGGATCACCAACCAACTTCCTCAACATGGACACATGGAATACCGGATGAATGAAACTCATGTCTAAAGGCAATTGCAACCTATAGGCCACATTTCCAACCTGTTCCACGATCTCATATGGTCCAACATATCGAGGGCTCAACTTGTCCTTTTTGCCAAAACACATGATGCCCTTCATGGGAGACACCTTCACATACACCCAATCACCAACATGAAATTCAAGATCTCTCTTCCTAATGTCTGAATAAGACTTTTGGTGACTTTGATCCATTTTCAACCTTTCCCTAATTAGCTTCACGTTTTGAATGGCCTTAATAACCAAGTCCGGGCCTAACTAGGCTGTCTCACCTATTTCAAACCAACAACTAGAGATCTACATCTCCTACCATATAAGGCTTCAAATAGAGCCATACCAATGCTAGCATGAAAGCTATTGTTGTAAGAAAACTCAATGAGAGGTAGATGATCATCCCAATTTCGTTTAAATTCTAACACACAAGCCCTTAACATATCCTCCAAGGTTTGAATTGTTCTTTTGACTTGTCCATCAGTTTGAGGATGAAATGCGATGCTCAACTTGACCTTCATACCAAGTTCCTTTTGAAAGGTCTTCCAAAAATGAGAGGTAAATTGAGTACCACGATTTGATATGATAGACCTTGGCACACCATGCAATCTCACCAACTCCCGAATATACACCTTAGCATACTCCTCGGCACCATAGGTAGTCTTAACTGGTAAGAAGTAAGCCGACTTGGTCATTCTATCAACCACCACCCATATAGAATTAAATTGCCTCCGAGTACAGGGCAACCCAATCATAAAGTCTATATTCACATCTTCCCACTTCCAAGTAGGAATTTCAATGTCTTGGGTCAACCCACCGTGCTTTTGATGTTCCACCTTTACTTGTTAGCAATTAGGACATTCTGACATGAACTTAGCTATATCTTCCTTCATACCATGCCACCAATACAACTCCCTCAAATCTTGGTGCATTTTGGTAGATCCCGGATGAATAGAATATTGAGAATTATGTGCCTCTTTCATGATAATCCCCTTTAAATCATTAACATCCGGAACACACAAACGGTCTTGGTACCGTAGCACACCATCTCTCCCTTGGGAGAAAACCTCAATCTTGCCATCGGCAACCAACTTCTTCAACTCCACCAAGGAAGGATCTAAGTTTTGTTTCTTTTAACATCAACCACTAAGGAATACTCGGATCCACCTTGAACAAGAATTCCACCATTGTCGAATTCGGCCAACCTTACACCCAACCTAGCCAAACGGTGCACATCTTTCACTATCTCCTTCTTTCCCTCTTCTATATGAGTCACACTTCCCATAAAAAGCCTACTAAGGGCATCCACCACAACATTAGCCTTGCCAGGGTGATAAAGAACACTCATATCATAGTCTTTGAGGAGTTTTAACCATCTCCTTTGCCTCAAATTAAGGTCTCTTTAGGTGAACACATATTGCAAGCTTTTATGATCGGTGAAAACATCCACATGAACCCCATATAAATAATGTCACCAAATTTTCAAAGTAAATACCACCACTGCCAACTCAAGATCATGGGTTGGGTAATTTTGTTCATGCACTTTCAATTGCCGGGATGCATAAGCTATCACCTTACCATGTTGCATAAGTACACAACCTAAGCCATTACGCGAAGCATAACAATATACCATAAACCCATCTAACCCATTAGGCAAAGTCAAAATCGAAGCCATTGTAAGTCGATCTTTCAAAGTTTGAAAACTTTTCTCACACTCACTTGACCACACAAACTTGGCCTTATTTTGAGTCAACTTGGTCAACGGAGACGCTATATATGAAAACCCTTCAACAAACCTTCTATAGTAACCGACTAAACCAAGAAAACCTTGAATATCCGAAGGAGTCAACAGTCTAGGCCAATCCTTCACCGCTTTGGTTTTCTTAGGATCAACATTAATGCTATCACCGGACACCACTTGACCAAGAAAAGCAACTTCTCCCAACCAAAATTCACATTTGCTAAATTTGGCATACAATTGCTTCTCTCTCAAAGTTTGAAGAACCAACCTCAAATGATCTATATGCTCTTACGCACTACGGGAGTAAATCAAGATGTCATCAATGAAAACTACCACAAAATTGTTAAGGAACGGTTTGAAAACCCGATTCATAAGATCCATAAACACCATCGGAGCATTAGTTAACCCAAATGACATTACCAAAAATTCAAAGTGACCATAACAAGTCTGAAAGGCTGTCTTGGGAATATCACACTCCCTTACCTTCATTGGTGATAACCCGAACGAAGATCTATTTTGGAAATGTGAGTAGCTCCTTGAAGTTGTTTAAACAAATTATCAATCCTAGGAAACGGGTACCTATTCTTAATGGTCACCTTGTTCAATTGCCGATAATCAATACACATTCGGAGAGACCCATCCTTCATTCTCACAAACAACACGGGAGCACTCCAAGGTGAAATACTCAGCCTAATATAACCCTTTTCTAGCAAATCTTTCAATTGATCCTTCAACTCCTTCAATTCTGTCTGTGCCATACGATAAGGAGGAATAGAGATAGGTTGAGTATCCGGAAGGAGATCTATGCAAAAATCTATTTCTCTATTGGGAGGGATACCGGGCAAGGCCTCGGGAAACACATCAAAAAACTCATTAACCACCAAAACCGATTCAAGCTTAGATGACTCACCCTCCACATCTCTAACCTGCATAACATGATAAATGCACCCCTTACAATTCATCTTCCGAGCTTTGAGGAAGGAAATAAACTGACCCTTAACCACAGACTCACTACCTTTCATTCCAACACGGGTTCATTAGGAACTTGGAATCTAACTTGCCTAGTCCTAAAATCAACCGAGGCATACGATGCATGCAACCAATCCATCCCAAGGATAACATCAAAATCATATATCTCAAGTTCTACAAGGTCACCCAGAAATACCTTATGCAACACAGAAATAGGACAACCCCGATACACTTTCTGGGCAACAATAGACTCACTCATGGGAGTATACACCGAATAAGGTTCCCTTTGAGTTTCGGGACTCAAACCAAATTTAACAACCAACAGAGGAGTCACAAAAGATAAATTTACACTCGGATCAAGTAAAGTATAAGTATCAAAATCAAAGACTTTTAACATACCAGTCACGACGTCCGGAGCTTCCTCCACCTCTTGTCGGGCATGTAGAGCATAGAATCGGTTGTTCCTTGGAGCACTACCAACTGGAGCCTTCGACAGCCTTGACCACCGAGAGCTACTTGATTTTTCTTGACACCCCTTGGATATTCGAAAATATTGTGGTCCAAGACACCACATCCAAAGCAAGCACCCGAAGCCTTTCTATAGTCGCCCAAATGATGCTTTCCACATTGACCACAAAGAGAAATTTGGGAACTACCCCCAACTTGTACCTTAGGAGGAGGCACTTTTGAATTAGAAACCCTCATATTAGAACCTTGGCCTTGATGAAACTGGCCAAAACCACCACCACCACTCTTAGAGTTGGAGAACCCACAATTAAACCAGGCCCTCTTAACTTCATTAACCCTTCGCTCCTTAAGCTTTTCACCTTCAATTTGCTCGACATAAGTCATGAGCCTAAAGATTTCCATATCCCTTATGAGCATAGCCGTACGACACTCTTTCACAACCAAATCAGATACACCCAAAATAAACTTGTGCATCCTTGCACGGCGATCGGATACAAGCATTGGAGCATACTTGGAGAGCTTGGTAAATTTGAGAGCATAGTCCCTCAAAGTCATACCACCTTGCTGGAGATTGATGAACTCAGTCATTTTGGCTTCCCTAAGCTCAAGAGGAAAGAAACGATCAAGGAAAGCCATTTTGAACTCTTCCCATCCAACTTTGACATCCGCAACTCGTTAAACCAACCATTGACCATACCACACTTGGGCCACATCTTTCAATTGATATGCATCCAACTCGGCTTTCTCTTCTGAGCTCACTCCCTTGATAGTCAAAACCTTAGTGAGTTCATTAATAAACTCTTGAGCATCTTCCTCCACCTTTGAGCCAAAGAACTCCGGAGGGTTCATCCGGGTGAAATCCCTCACCCTAGAAGCCGAAGTGCCCATATTCACCGGATTGATTGGCCGGGCTTAGTTAGCCATATCTTGGGCCAACATGGACACCACATTTTTAAACACGAAATGAGATACTTATTCCTCTATCGGTGCCCGAGGGGCTTCTTCCTCAAATTCAGGAGCTTGACGGGGGAAAGGAGCTCTTCTGGGAGGCATGTTCTGAAAGAGAGACAAGAACCAAAAGTTTAGAAAATCTATCATAACAACTCACGGCACGACATAAGGAGACAATAAAATGAGGCAATTTCCTAAAATGTCGTCATAGCCTCTCACTATATGTTTGGCGCACATCACACCCATGAACGAGACTCTAAGTGATGCGGCATTTTGGACTCCAAGGATCATTTACAAGCCTAGGACTTTGATACCATCTTTTTCACTACCCGGATAAAGGGCCTAGAAATGACATGGTGAAGGAGAACCCGAAAGTCCTCGATCAAGCCATCATAGCATCATCACATACATCATTGGTTTGGAAGTGCGGAAAGCAAATACATAACACATATATTTCTAGGGGAAACGGGGCTTTGGACTCAAGCTATGGGGATGTTGCTGGGAATGGTATGAGCATGAATCACATAGCACATAACAAGTATCTCTAAGGGGCGGGTAAGGAGGACTCAAGCTATGGGGGCACACCGGGGTTATGGAACTTTCACATAAGCACATTCCCAACATTCACATGCCCATAAACATAATCATAAGCATAATCAGAACATCATTTCCATAACATAATCCCAATAGTCATAACATCATAAAATAAGCATAATATAACGTGCAAGTGTCTAACATGTCCAACATTACCTCTACATAAGAAAGAGCGGGGCCTTAATATAGTTTGGGGCTCACCCTCAATACATGAAATAAGAAAGTAAATAATTACAAGATAGATAGGAGGTAGCTGTTGCCCTTGAACAAAAGGGCTCACCACAAGCTAGTAGGTTCAAGAGATTACTTATTGTGTAAAGGTAGATAGAGGTCGTTGCTGGGCCCTACATGGTTAGAACATGTAGACAAGAGTATGGGTTAGCACAATAAAGCACTAAGTACGTGGGCATGCAAATATGTGCACATGAACCTATGACAACCTATATGGCAAGGGCACATACATAGAGAGGATATAAGAAAGACCAATATATCAAAATGCCATGATGATCATGATGTATGAAATGCCACAATGCTTATAGTATAGAGGGTATGGAACCATAATCGACATCTAAACTCATGTGAGCTATAACATGAACTTTCTCAATGAGGCCTCCCATTAGATCGGAGAAGATTACTTGTCAAAATTAATCTACACCACACCTTACGGGCCTCCCATTTTGGTGTAACGGCCACCTTCCTTACGGGTCTCCCATTTTAGAAGAATTTACATAACATAGCATATCTTGTCTTATCATATCATATCATATCATATCATATCATATCATATCAAAGCATACCTTACGGGCCTCCCATTTTGGTAGCAACC
>JBCEWC010012862.1:0-15535 GCA_038996855.1 Solanum aculeatissimum | reverse complement strand
CATGCCTATCCCTTTCTCGTATTGTCCCCATAGCTTGAGTCCCAAGTCCCTAAATCCTTAGAGCTTATGTGCTACATTTTTTAACTTCCGCGTTTCTGAACCGATGATGAGTGTAATGATGCTATGATGGCTCGATCGAGGGTCTTCGGGTCTTCTTTCTCCATGTCACATCTAGACCCCCTTATTCGGGTCGTGACATAAATCCACAACTGCGGTTGTGAGAACCATGAGGAACTAACAAGGTAAAATTGGATATTGCATAATTCATGGAAGGTGTGTTAGGTTGTATTAATTAATCCTCTTCACTTTAACTATTTTCTAACAGAGGCCTACTTTAGAACTCACCTAGTGTTACTTGTCGGATCAAGGAAGTAATGAATAGGAAAAGAGGTAATTAACAAGATTCAACTGAGATGTTCTCGTCTAATTAACTGAACTGGATCAAGGGGAGGCTGTACTGAGATAAAAAGTTAGAGTTAGTAATGTCCTAACACAGATACAGATCAAGTTCGGTGATGAAATTTACCTATTCGTTGGATCGAGGGTTTAGGTAAACATAGCTTACTGTCCTACATCTACATACTGGAAAAAGTTGCATTTATCTGATTATACTAAGTTAGTGAGTCATGGGGAATAGATTACCCTAGTTAGCTCTACTACTGATCTCTTATCATCTACATTATTTTAGTTTAGTTAAATTTACTTTATGAAAACCCCCCTTTTCCTTGGGAGATAAATAGGTTAATCATCCCGACTTACATTGAATCAATTCTTGAGTCTACCATATTCCCTAGGGGATCAGTCTTAACCTCGGTTAGGTAATTTACTTGACAATGACCGCTTAACCTCAAAAAGGAGGTGTTACTTGAGCGATATCAAGTATTTTGGCATCATTGTCGGGGAATATGGCTAGACTTGGTTGATTTAAGTAATTTTGGGGGATTAATCCTTATTTTCCTAATTTTACATTTTGATGTTTTTTCTTTTATGTACAAGTGTATTGTATGCACAACACTTGAAGCTGAGGCAATCCCTTCGCTCTATTTGATCCAAATATCCATAGGACAATAAGGAGGAAGGCCATAGACAATTTTGCAAATGTAGTGGTAAACTAGAGCAATGGAGCCAACAATCCACCCCCACTAAATCCACCACCACCACAGGGCTTGCAAGCCGCAGCTAATCAATGGAACCAATATTGGTTAAACCCTATGGTGGTGGACGTTATGGGAGCTTTTGTGCTACCCCCACTACCGTATGACATAAAGTTCATCATTTCGAATGGATTGCTCCAAATGCTAGAGAAGCGCAGGTTGTTTGGGGGCCTACCATCAGAGGATCAACATAATCATCTACACAATGTTGTGTTCGCTTGTAAGAGCATGATGGGGAGCCAAAACTTATCCATAGATATCATTGGGATTTGTGTTTTCCCACTTTCTCTTATCAGTAATGCAACGTTATGGTTATCTGAGCTTCCATAGAGTTTAATCCCCAGTTGGGCAGAATTGCAGAAGGCCTTTTTGGAGAGGTTCTTCCCCATCTCGAAAAAGCTAAAATTGAAGTCTGAGATTAAAAATTTTGACTATATATTGGGTGATACGATTGGTGCGACATAAGAGAGGTTCACTAAGTATCTGAGACGTGTCCCTAACCATAGGATTGTAAACAAAGGCTAACAACCCAAAAATATTTTAACGTTGTTATGAATGATTGAGGTCTGATTTGATTCTACCTTGGTTGGCTCTTGAGTTTTTTAGTCTCTTTCGGGTGACCGTATTCAAAGAAATTGCATTCGTAAAGTTTTGCTCGATGTCTTGTGGGAGTACTAACTTTAAATAGCCACATATCATAGTACGGGATGAACTATATAGGTCACACCTGTCAAATTGAAGCTCTTTGAGTTATCTTTCCAACACACTTGGTTTCTCTTGATTTGAAATTCAGATGTAGAAGTTATGGCCTTTACAGTGAGACTGCCTGCACAGGGATTCATTCTGGAAACAATAAGAGGAAGATTGACTAAGGCACTACCTCGCGGCAGTTTCACGGGCCATGTGTCACCTCATGGTCCGTGAGGTAGGCCGTGTGGCCTCTCACGAGATGTGGTAAGGTGTTTTGGGATGGCCTTTCCCTAAGGATCGATTCTATGTATAAGGTTAACATTACAGGAATCGTGTTAACTTGATGGTGGGGTTAACGGGCCGTATGGAGCCTCAAGGGTCATGAACCAGTCCATGAGACATTATTAGCCAGCAACCAAGGCTCTGAGCCAAGGGAGGCTCCACGAAAAACCCTCACGGTCCGTGTGAAGCCTCATGGCTTGTGTGACTTCCCGTATGGTTACGAGAGGTGAATTGTTCTATGTATCATATCTTCGTTGACAAGTCAATTATTCAAGTATAGCTTCACGAGAGAAGCTCACGGTCTGTGTGACCCTTCACGGTCCGTGTAGTCGACTGTGTAGGTGTTGTTCCAATTTTTGCCTATCTGATTATAACATTGGTTCGTCGCTTTCAAGTGGAGCTTCACGGGAGAAGTTCACGATCCATGTGACCCTTCACGGTCCATGTAGTTGACTGTGAGGGTATCTTCCAATTTTCCTCTTTGTCTTGGTGGGTTCTTTGTTTTCAAGGGAAGCCTCACGATAGGGCTCATGGACCGTGAGTCACTACATGGTCCATGTAGTTGACTTTGGGAGTGACGTTTCCAATTTTTTTTTATTTTATTAATGATTTAATTGTAATTTTTACTAATCCTAGGGATGTTTTAGCATTTTTTAAGCCCTCCTAAACTCCTCATTTAGCCTTACACTCTCTTTCAATTCAACATTCATTCAAACACTTGGTTATTTTCAAATCCTCTCCTCTCAAGCTTTCTTCAAGTGTGGGTAGAAGATTGGAATTGAAATTAAAGGGAAGCCCCTTCTTCAATCTTTCTTCTCTAAAGCTTCTTGGTAATAAAGGTATGTGGGAATTTATTCATGGCTCCTTTCAACCATGAAGCCCCAAATTAATTTTCTTCAATTGATTTATGAAATTAAGCTTACTTTAAATACGGGTCTTTAAATTTATTGTTGATTTAATTAAATTGAAGTATGGGCTGTATTTATTATATGATTTTAAGATGATTTATGTTCAATTATCATGGTTTGCACTGGAATTATGAAGATTTGAATATGCATTGTCCTTAGAAAGCTTGTTTAGGCATGGGTAATTTAAATTGTGATTTAAATTGGAATTTTCTCATGGATTTCACTTGAATTTCATATTGTATTGTTGATTTAATATTGAATCTCTATTTATCATGTATTCACCTTATCATTCATGACATATGCATACATGGAAACTTGATTTTGATGAAACTCTTGTTACGGGCTAGTCCCACCTTGACTTGACTTGACTTGATTTTGGTAAGACATGGGATATGACTAGATTGTGATGACATCTTGTCTTGACTTGGCTCTATGAGAATCTTGGGTATTTACACCATCTTGTACTTTTCTTAGCTCTATCAGCATCTTGGGTGTTTACACCATCTTGTACTTGCCTTGAATGAGCTACTCCTATGCATTGATCCTTACACTTGACACTTGAACTCTTGTTTTGGATTTTGAGCCCAACTTTGCATTATATTGATTTGAAAAATAAGTCTCCGCTTGAAATCTCGTATATGTATATGTATTCTTGTTGGATGAGACTTAGCACCAAGGGATTGGAGTCGGGGTAGACTATCTCCAAGGGTCCATACTCCTTACCGTCAAACATGTTCCAACATGGGATTCTCTTTTTTAGGGATTGACTTATATTTCCCTGTTTAGGGTTGACTTGGGATCTACTTGGAAAGTAGTCAAATTCCAAGTGATAGCTCGCTTGGTCTCTCTTGCTATCGGTTGAAGTCACATCCCCTCTACGAATATGGAACTATCATATTCATGCATCATAGATTTCATGGCCTATTTACATAATATTCTTCTCTTGGTTATATATTCCTTTTATATATATATTCCTTTGCCATCTAGTTCGCTTAATAGATTCATGTTCATATGAATTGCTTGCCCGCATACTTAGTGCATTATATGTGCTAACTCATACTCTTTATCTAGATAATCTAACCATATAGGGGTAGGAGATGAAATCTATCCACCTTTGGACGCTTAGTTTGTGATCTGGGATTGTTACTAGTGGTGAGCCCCTTTCCTTCGAGGGTAAAACCCACCTTCCTCTATCTTATGTTATGTTATGTCTTTTCTATCTTAGCGTATAACTTGAGGGTGAGCCCGGGTTATGTCGTGGCCCCCGTCTTATTCTATGTAGAAGCATTGTTAGACATATCAAATTCTATTGTATGCTCGTATTACATAGTTGCGTGAGATGTTATGACTATATTATGTTTTGACTACGATTATTCTTATGTTATCTTGATGCATTTTGATGAGATTGTGATTATGTGGAAAGTCTCAAGTCCTTTCTTGCCCCTATAGCTTGAGTCCTACTTAGCCACCCCTTAGAATGTACTTGTTATGTGCTACATGATTTATGCAAATCCTTTCCCCGATAACATCCCTATAGCTTGAGTCCAAAGCCCCAAATCCCTTAGAATTATGTGTTTCTTATTAGATTATGTGCTTCCAAACCAATGATGTGTAAATTGATGCTAAGATGGCTTGTTTGAGAACTATCAGGTTCTCATTCGCCATGTCACATCTAGGCTACTCTTGGGTCGTGAAAAAGATGGTATCAGAGCACTAGGTTTGTAAATGATCCTCGAAGTCCAACATGCCGCGTCAAGTAGAGTCTTATTCATGGGTGTGATGCGCGTCATGCCTATGAGTGAGAGGCTACAGTGATGTTTTAGGAATTGTCTCACTTTATTATCTCTTATGTCGTGCTATAAGTCATTTATGAAATTTCTTGAATGGTTGGTATCCTTGTCACCCTTTCAGAATATGCCACCACGAAGAGCTCCTAGACAAGCCCCGATATATGAGGAATAAGCTCCTCAAGAGCCTTTGGGAAACAAGTGACTCATGCCGAATTCTGAAATATGGTTGCTATATTGGCTCAAGTGGTGACTAATCAAGCCCGGTCAGCTAATCCTACTCTTGGTAACACCCCATCCTCAAGGGTGAGATACTTCACTCGGATGAATCCCCCGGAGTTCTTTGGTTCGAAGGTCGATGAGGATGCCCAAGACTTTGTGGATGAACTTACTAAAGTGTTTAATGTCATGGGTGTGAGTTTTGAGGAGAAAGATGAATTGGTTGCTTATTAGTTGAAAGCTGTGGCTCAGGTATGGTACAATCAATGGTTGATCGAGAGGGTTGTTGATGTTAAGGTTGACTGGGAGGAGTTCAAGTTTGCTTTTTGGGACCGTTTCTTCCCTTTTAAACTTAGGGAGGCCAAGATGAATGAATTTATTAATCTCAAGCAAGGTGGCATGTCTATGAAGGACTATTCTCTCAAGTTCACCAAGCTCTCAAAGTATGCTCCCATACTAGTAGTTGATCCCCGTGCAAGGATGTACAAGTTTATTTCTAGGGTCTCTGATTTGGTAGTGAAAGAATGTCGTACCGCTATGCTTATTTGGGAGATGGATATGTCCAGGCTTAAGACTTATGCTGAACAGATTGAGGGGGAGAAACTCAAGGAGAGGAGGGTGAACGACTCTAAGAGGGCCCGGTTTGATGGTGGGTTCTCTAACTTTAGGAGTGGTGGTGGGAATGGTCGATTCCAACAAGGCTAAGGCTTAAATATGAGGTTTCCCAAACCAGGGTTTCCCCTCCCAAAGCACAAGTTGGGGGTGGACCATTGTCTATTTGATGTGGCCAGTGTGGAGGAAATCACTCAGGTGAATGTAGGAAGATGTTGGGTGCTTGCTACGGGGTATGGAAGTATAAACCACAAGGTTAGTGATTATCCCAAGAATGCAAAGAAGGGTCAGGTGGTTCCAGGTGGTCAACAACAGCCGAAATCTCAAGCTAGAGGTGCTCCCAGAAATAATAGGTTTTATGCTCTTCATGCAAACAGGAGGTGGATAAGGCTTCGGATGTTGTGATCGGTATGTTAAAAGTGTTTGATTTTGATGTTTATGCTTTGCTTGATCCACGTGCAAATTTATCTTTTGTGACTCCTTTGTTGGTTATTAAATTTGGTTTGATTCCCAAAACTTTGAGGGAACCTTATTTGGTTAATACTCCCATGGGTGAGTCTATTATTTCCCGAAAAGTATATCGTGGTCGTCCTATTTTTGTCTTACACAAAATATTTCTCGGTGACCTTGTAGAGCTTGAGATGTTTGATTTTGATATTATTCTTGGGATGGATTAGTTGCATGTGTCATATGCCTCGGTCGATTGTAGGACTAGACAAGTCAGATTCTAGATTCCTAATGAACCTATTTTGGAATGGAAGGGTAGTAATTCTATTGTTAAGTGTCGGTTTATCTCCCATATCAAGGCCCAGAGGATGATTTCTAAGGGATGTATCTATCATATTGTAAGGGTTAGAGATGTGGAGATTGAGTGGCCTACTCTTGAATCAGTTCGGGTGGTTAATGAATTTATCGATGTGTTTCTCGAAGACTTTCCCGGCATTCCTCTTGATAGAGAAGTGGATTTTGGCATAGATCTCCTTTCAGATACTCAACCTATTTCCATTCCTCCTTACCATATGGCTCTGACTAAACTAAAAGAGTTGAAGGATCAGTTGAAAGCCTTGTTTGAGAAAGGCTTCATCAGGCCAAGTATTTCACCTTGGGGAGCTCCCGTGTTGTTTGTGAGGAAAAAGGATGGTTCGCTCTGAATGTGTATCAATTATCAGCAGTTGAACAAGGTAACCATCAAGAAAAAGAATTTGTTAGCCCGGATAGATGACTTGTTTGATCAACTCCAAGGAGCTACTCATTTCTCTAAGATAGATCTTCATTCGGGTTATCATCAATTGAAGGTGAGGGCATGTGATATTCCTAAGACAGCCTTTCAGACCCGGTATGTGTATTTTGAATTCATGGTAATGTCATTTGGTTTTACCAATTCCCCAGCGACATTTATGGATCTTATGAATCGAGTATTCAAGTCATTCCTTGACAGTTTTGTGGTTGCCTTTATTGATGATATCCTGATTTACTCCCGAAGTGAGCGGGAGCATATAAGTCACTGAGGGCAGTGCTACAGGCCTTAAGGGAGAAGAAGTTGTTTGCCAAGTTTAGAAAATATGAGTTTTGGTTGAGGGAAGTTGTTTTTCTTGGTCATGTGGTGTCCGGTGATGGTATTAAGGTTGACCCCAAGAAGACTGAAGCCGTAAAGAATTGGCCTAGACCGTTGACCCCTTTTGATATTCAAAGTTTCCTTAGGTTGGCCAATTACTACCGAAGGTTTGTTGAGGGGTTCTTTTTCATTGCATCCCCATTGACTAGGTTGACTCAAAACAAAGCCAAGTTTGTGTGGTCAAATGAGTGTGAGAAGAGCTTTCAGACCTTGAAGGACCGACTTACATCAGCCCTGGTCTTGACTTTACTAAATGGATTAGATGAGTTTGTGGTGTATTGTGATACTTCGTGGATTGGGTTAGGATGTGTACTCATGCAACATGGTAAGGTGATAGCCTATGTGTCCCGATAATTGAAGGTTTATGAACAAAACTACCAGACTCGTGATCTTGAGTTGGAAGCAGTAGTATTTGCTTTAAAGATTTGGAGGCATTACTTATATGGGGTACATATATATGTTTTCACCGATCATAAGAGTTTTCAATATGTGCTCACCCAAAGAGACCTAAACCTGAGACAAAGGAGATGGTTGGAGCTACTCAAGGACTACGACATAAGTGTCTTATCATTCTGGCAAGGCAAATGTAATATTGGATACCCTTAGTAGACTATCCATGGGTAGTATGTCATACGTTGATGAAGGGAAGAAGGAATTGGTAGGGGATGTGCACTGTTTGGCTAGGTTGGGTATTAGATTGACCGACTCAAATGATGGTGGTATTCTTGTTCAAAGCGGGTCCGAGTCTTCTGTGATTGTTGATGTAAAAGCAAAACAAGATTTAGATCCTTCCTTGGTTGAGTTAAAGAAGTTGGTTTCCAAAATGAAGATAGAGGTTTTCTCCCAAGGGAGAGATGGTGTGCTACGGTATTAAGACCGGTTGTATGTCCCAAATATCGACGGCCTTAGGGAGGTTATCATGAGTGAGGCTCATAATTCCTAATACTCTATTCATCGGGGATCCACTAAGATGCATCGGGACTTGAGAGAGGTGTATTAGTGGCATGGCATGAAGAAATATATAGCCAAGTTTGTGTCAGAGTGTCCGAATTGCTAACAAGTGAAGGTGGAACACCAAAGCTCAGCAGTTTGGCCAAAGATATTGAGATTCCTACTTGGAAGGGGAAGATGTGAATATAGACTTCGTAGTTGGGTTGCCCCATACTCGTAAACAATTTAATTCTATATGGGTTATTGTTGATCGAATGACCAAGTCGGCTCACTTTTTACCGGTCAAGACTGCATACAATGTTGAATATTATGCTAAGTTATATTTTTGGGAATTGGTGAGGTTTCATGGTATACCGAGGTCTATCATATCGGATCATGGTACTCAATTCACTTCTCACTTTTGGAGATCGTTTCAAATGGGGCTTGGCACTAAGATTAAATTGAGCACCGCTTTCCATCCCCAAACCGATGGGCAACCCAAGAGGATAATTCAACCTTGGAGGATATGTTGAGGGCTTGTGTATTGGTGTTCAAGATAAATTGGGATGACCATCTATCGCTTATCGAGTTTGCCTACAACAATAGTTTCCACGCTAGCAGTGGTATGGCTCCATTTGAAGCTTTGTATGGTAGGAGGTATAGATCCTCGGTGGGATGGTTTGAGTTGGGTGAGATAGCTTTGTTAGGCCCGGACTTGGTGGTTGAAGATATATAAAAGGTGAAGTTAATTAGGGAAAGGTTGAATATGGCTCAAAGTCGCCAAAAGTCCTACTTGGATGTTAGAAAAAGAGACCTCAAATTTTATGTGGGTGATTGGGTTTATGTGAAGGTATCACCTATGAAGGGCATCATGTGTTTTGGAAAAAAGGGTAAGTTGTGTCCTCGGTATGTCGGACCATATGAGATCATTGAACGGATTAGAAATGTGTCTTATAGATTAGAGTTGCCTTCGGATATGAGTTATATTCATCCGGTGTTCCATGTCTCAATGTTGAGAAAGTTGGTAGGTGACCCTAAGACAATTGTACCCTTGGAGGGTGTTCGGTTAAAGTGTTTTGGAGAAACCAACATACGGAGGGTTCCACATGAGAAGCGAATTCGTACATGATGAAGTGATACCCCTATCTTTTCCAATCTACTCAAGCCTAAGGTACTAGGTTCTATCTTTTCTGAATGGTCCTAATTCTTTAATTCTTGAGTTTTATAGCATGGCATGCATACATGTGCACAAAATAATTTTAATGATGTTTTAACATGAGTTTTAAATGACTTTATGAAATGATAGATGATGCATTATGTTTTATGTTGAAACGTTTCTTATTTAAATCGGGTCTTTCAAGCCTTGTTCTAGCCCATTAGATGACGAATGATTCCAAGGGGGAAATGATGTAACAACTTGAAAAACATTTAACTTTGTGAAGAATGATTGAGATCCGATTTGAGTCTACCTTAGTTGGCTCTTGATTTATTTTAGTCTCTCTTGGGTGACTGTATTCAAAGAAATCGCATTGGTGAAGTTTTGCTCGATGTCTTATGGGAGTACTGACATTAAATGTCCATATATCTTGGTACGGTATTAACTATGTAGGCCACGACCTTTCAAATTGAAGCTCTTTGAGTTTTCTTTCCAACGCACTTGATTTTACTTAATTCGGAGTTCGGATGTAGAAGTTATGGCCTTTATAGTAAGACTACCTGCAAAGGAATTCATTCTGGAAAACGAAAGAGGAAGATTGGCTAAGGCACTTCCTTACGGTAGTCTCATGGGCCATGTGTCACCTCATGGTCTATGAGGTAGGCCGTGTGGCCTCTCACGGGGTGTGGTAAGGTGATTCGGGATGGCCTTAGCCTAAGGATCGATTCTATGTATAAGGTTAATATTTCGGGAATTGCATCAACTTGATATGGGGTTTCAGGGGCTGTATGGAGCCTCAAGGGTCGTGAACCAGTTCGTGGGGCATTGTCAGCCAGCAGCCAAGGCTCTGATCTAAGGGAGGCTCCATGGACTACCTCATGGTCCGTGTGAAGCCTCACAGCTCGTGTGACTGTCGTATGATTGTGATAGGTGAATTTTTCTAAGTATGTTATCTTCATTGACAAGTCAATTCTTCAAGTGTAGCTTCATGGGGGAAGCTTACGGTTGGTGTAGTCAACAGTGTAGGTGTCGTTCTAATTTTGACCTATCCTATTATAACGTTAGTTCGTCGCTTTCAAGTGGAGCTTCACGGGAGAAGCTCACGGTCCGTGTAGTCAATCGTGAGGGTGTCGTCCCATTTTCCTCTCCGTCTTGGTGAGTTCTTTGTTTTCAAGCGACGCCTCACGGTAGGGCTCATGGACCGTGAGTCACTACACGGTCCATGTAGCTGACTTTACGAGTGACGTTTCCAATTTTCTTCCTCGTTTCATTAATGATTTAATTGTAATTTTTAACTAATCCTAAGGATATTTTGGCATTTTTTAAGCCATCCTAAACTCCTGAGTTAGCCTTACACTCTCTTCCAATTCAAATTTCATTCAAACACTTAGGTTATTTTCAAATCCTCTCCTCTCAAGCTTTCTTCAAGTGTGGGTAGAAGGTTAGAATTGAATTTCAGGGGAAGCCTCTTCTTCAATCTCTCTTCTCTCTAAAGCTTCTTGGTAATCAAGGTTTGTGGAAATTTATTCATGGCTCCTTTAAACCATGAAGCTCCAAATTAATTTTCTTCAACTGATTTAATGAAATTAAGCTTACTTTAAATACGGGTCTTTAAATTTATTGTTAATTTAATTAAATTGAAGTATGGGTTGTATTTATTATATTCTTTTAAGATGATTTATATTCAATTATCATGGTTTGCATTAGAATTATGAAGATTTGAATATGCATTACCCCTTGAAAACTTTTTTAGGCATGGGTAATTTAAATTGTGATTTAAATTGGAATTTTCTCATGGATTTAACTTGAATTTCATATTGTATTGTTGATTTAATATTGAATCTCTATTTCCCATGCATTCACCTCATCATTCATGACATATGAATATATGGAAACTTGATTTTGATGAAACTCTTATTGCGGGCTAGTCCCACCTTGACTTGACTTGACTTGGTTTTGGTAAGACATGGGATATGACTAGGTTGTGATGAAATCTTGTCTTGACTTGGCTCTATGAGCATCTTGGGTATTTACACCATCTTGTACTTGTCTTGGCTCTATCAGCATCTTGGGTGTTTACACCATCTTGTACTTGCCTTGAATGAGCTACTCCTATGCATCGATCCTTACACTTGACACTTGAACTCTTATTTTGGCTTTTGAGCCCAACTTTGCATTGTATTGATTTGAAAAACAAGTCTCTTCTTGAAATCTCATATATGTATATGTATTCCCTTGGGATGAGACTTAGCACTAAGGGATTGGAGTCGGGGTGGACTATCTCCAAGGGTCCATACTCCTTTCCGTCAATCCATGTGCCAACATGGGATTCTCCATTTTAGGGATTGACTTATATTCCCCTGTTTAGGCTTGACTTGGGATCTACCTGGCAAGTAGTCCAATTCCAAGTGGTAGCTCGCTTGGTCTCTCTTGTTTTCAGTTGAGGTCACATCCCTGCTACGAATATGGAACTATCACATTCATTCATCATTCATTTCATGGCATATTGACATAATATTCTACTCTTGGTTATATATTCCTTCTATATATATGTGCCCTTGCCATCTTGTTTGCTTGATAGGTTTTTGTTCATATGTATTGCATGCTCACATACTTAGTGCATTATATGTGCTAACCCATACTCTTTATCTACATGATCTAACCATGTAGGGGCCAGAGACAAAGTCTATCCACTTTTGGACACTCAGCCTGTGATCTGGGATTGTTACTAGTGGTGAGCCACTTTTATTCAAGGGTAAAACCCACCTTCCTTTATCTTATGTTATGTTATGTCTTTTCTATCTTATCTTATGACTTGAGGGTGAGCCTGGGTTATGTCGTGGCCCCCGTCTTATTCTATGTAGAGGCATTGTCAGACATATCGAATTCTATTGTACGCTCGTATTACATAGTTGTGTGAGATGTTATGACTATATTATGTTTTGACTACGATTATGCTTATGTTATCTTGATGTGTTTGTATAAGATTGTGATTATGTGGAAAGTCCCAAGTCCCTCCTTGTCCCCATAGCTTGAGTCCTACTTACCCGCCCCTTAGAACGTTCTTATTATGTGCTACGTGACTCATGCAAATTCCTTCCCCATTGATATCCCCATAGCTTGAGTCCAAAGCCCCGAAATCCCTTAGAATTATGTGTTTCTTATTAGATTACGCGCTTCTGAACTAACAATGTATAAATTGATGCTAAGATGGCTTGTTTGAGAAATATCAAGTTCTCATTCGCCATGTGACATCTAGGCCCTACTCTCGGGTCGTGACACGAAGCCCCGGTTAAGATCTTCTATAAAGCCCTTGATGAGAATGGCTAAGCGATAGTTGATACTATTATGGGGGTTCATTTATAGATCTTCTATTCCAGAAGGTTGCTAAGAGACTCAAAAGGGTGGTCAAGATGAACCGTGTATGGGGTACAAGGAAATATTCTACTATGAGAAGATTATTCTCGGTTAATACTAGTCCAGTGCAGACATTATCAAGTGAGGAAGTGATGCAGAAACTTGCGCGGATTAATACTAATGTGGATTTGTTGATGAAGCAGAATCTAGAATGAGTAAATGTTATAGCTCATCGACCTCTACGTGCATCCATGTATGAGGAACCTTATTATTAGGTGTATACGTGTTTCGTTGCTGATCAGATGGCGGGTTTTTAGACCAATGCCCAAGGGTCCAATCTGGACTATTGGCGCCAAGATCAAGGAAACCAAGGTCAAACCTTTAGGAGAGATGGCTCCTTCAGAGATAATAACATAGAAGTCTATTATGATAGGAATAGGGGACCAGATAGAGATGTTGAATGGGGTCGCAGAGATGGATTCAAAAGTGGTCTATATATTCCACTGCACCATCAAGATTCTGGAGCTGGCTCCTATCGTATTGAAGAGATGTTTGAACGATTGTTAAAGAAGGTTGATGCACAGGATGAGACACTAAAGAGGATAAAGTCTGACGTCTCAAGCATCAACCAGAAGATTGAGTCTCACTATGTGGCGATTAAGAAGCCAGAGCAACAGTTCAGCTAGATATCGACTCAGTTGAACCAACACCAAAAAGCTATGCTGCCCAGTAACATAGTGCAAAATCCTAAGAACGAGGGTCAGTGTATGGCAATCACAACTCGCAGTGGAAAGTAGACCAGTGATCCTCCAATACCATTGGATGATGGTGATGTTCATGATAAGAGTGTTGTGAATAGGCAGACTGAGACTGGAGATGATCGTGTAGACAACGAGGAAAGTGACACTGTGTTGAAACAGTTGAGACCCATTCCTTGTCCTCCTCCTCCCTTCCCTCAAAGACTAAAGAAAAAGGAGGAGGGAAGCAAGTTCAAACACTTTCTTTCTATGTTGAAGCAGCTCTCTATAAATATCTTGCTACTTGAAGAATTGGAGAAGATGCCCAAGTTAGTATGAAGGATCTGGTTATAAACAAGCATACTGTGAGTCAAGAGCTCTCACAAGAGATCCAACATTGCAGTGCGATTTCAACTAGGTCCTAGGTGTAGAAACGAGAAGACCCAAGAGCATCTATCATTCTATGCACCATAGGTAATGTGGAGTTCGCGAGAGCATTTTGTAATCTCAGTGCCAGTATAAATTTGATGCCCCTCGTGATCTTCAAGAAACTTGGTCTGGTAGCCCCTACCCTGACAAGTATGAGACTGTTGATGGTTGACCGAACGGTGAAGAAGCCTATGGGGATACTTTATGACGTCCTCATCAAAGTTTATAAGTTCATATTCCCTACTGACTTTGTGATTCTAGATTACGAGGTCAACTTCTAAGTCTCAATCATCTTGGAAAGACCTACACTAGCCACTAGGTGAGCTCTAGTGTATATGGAATTCGATTAACTCAAGTTTAGTTTGAATGACGAAAAAGTTATCTTCAATGTCTGCCAGTCAATGAAGAGGCCAGACGAGCTAAAGATAGAAATATAGGTGATTGATGAAGTCTAAGTAATCAAGAAATCCACGTCATGTCGCGAGAATAAACCAGGCACTTCTAGGGAGGCAACCCAAGTTAGTTGATGTAATATGGTAGTTTTGTTTGATTTTTAGTTATTAGATTGTTAGGTAATTTTATTTTTAAGTAATTTGATTGTAATGTGTGGACATTGAACTAGTGAAGTGTGTTTATGCAGGTTCTACAGGTGCAAGACCAAGTCAGCCATTATTGACTGAAAAGGCAAGGAAGAGTGATTTTACAATTGATTATACGGGTCGTACATTATTGTATGATTTGTATACCAGCTCGTAGAACATTCCAGTGAGCAAAACTATGTGCACTCCAGTCCACAAGCCAACTTTATGGTCTATAGAACAAATTACGGTCCATGAATGGGGCTCATGGACCCAGGTAAGTTTTTTTAGTATCTGACTAAGTGTCGAGGGTGTTTTACGAAACCCTTTTACGGGTCATGTTTTACGATACGACTCGTACAAGGTGTAACAACCCGAAAATTTTTAAAATCTACCTATGGTTGGAATTCTAGGATGTACTAAAAGCCATGGTTGAGTTTTAGTTGCCACGGGTTGAGTTTTGGTGGCCACGGGTTGAGTTTAAGTGGTCGAATGCAAATTGGGCTAGTAAGTGAGCTAGAGGGACAGTTTTGGCAGCATACTTCAAATAGTCATAACTTTTGACGTGGGATGAATAATGTGCGCTACTACATATCAAATTGAATCTCTTTGAGTTAGATTTTCAACACAAGTAGTTTCACTCAATTTGGACTTCGGATGAGGGATATATGGACCAAAAAGTGAGACTATCTAAAATTCAGAAGCCATTGGAGATAGGCTCAGAACAAATGGCCAAGGACATTTGCACAGATTGTGAAACTTTGCACGGTCCGTCTAGGGTCCCGTGAGGTGTCACAGTGAGCTTGGGTGGCCTGGAACCACCCCTATGACAAGTGTAGGTCAATGGATCCTCGAATGGACCGTTTGTCACTTGATGAGCCGTCCACTGTTCTGTGAAGGTGGACAGTTGATAGGCCAAGGTTTGGCTTATGATTTTGGCTCTAAGGAAGGCTGGAGGGGCCTTGAACAAGACGTCTCACCTTTAACGGACCGTTTAGTGGTTTGTGAAGTGTAACAGAAAGTCCTCCGAGAGTTCGCATTGAAGAATTGGCTAAGGGAGGGTAGACGGTCATTTGAACGG
>JBCEWC010012861.1:0-15536 GCA_038996855.1 Solanum aculeatissimum | reverse complement strand
TTGAGAGGCTTGTTTGGGGTTCCTTCGGGTTCCTCATTCGCCATGTCATGTCTAGGCCCTAGGCTTGGGTCGTGACATTTAAGCTACTTCATTGGCAAGTCTTAGACTGAAGTCCGTGAGCCATTCTTGGCTCACAATATTCTTGTCCCCATTCACATCCTCAACACCATTTTGTTCACCATGAAGGTGCAATACTCCAAAGAAGATAAAAGAATGGTTTACAATCATCTAGAAAGAGTTCATCACAATTATCCATTCAACAAAAGAAAAAACAAATAAACATAAATAAGTACTCACTAATCAAATCAAAAAGAGCAATCTACAAGTCCTAAATCAACTCAAAATGCTAATTGTTCCCCGAAAACAATGCCATTTTTGATGTGGCTTAACCCTACATCACTAAAGGACGAAGGGGAGGTCATTGTTAGAATATTTACATAACTTTTGAGGTTAGGGTCGAATCCTCTAGGGAATAATATATTGGCGAATGCGTAGAGAAAGGACGTATGGCTACTAGATCTTGATTTGATAGGGGAGTACCAAGCAAGAGTTATAACTAATGAGGGGGTTTCTATCCTAACAACTACTCCTAACAAAAAAAGGGAAAATGGGGGTAAGAATTAATCAAGAGAGGGAGCAAGGGTAGGGAATATGGGAGTCAATCAAAACCCAATCTATCCATCACACTTAGCATCAAATAGACTCTATGGGTAGGCTAGGTTGCTTGTAACTCAAATCACCTCTGATATTGGGTGTTTCGCATGAATCCACTAGGATCTCACACATAGACTGCTGAGGACATGCTTGGCCTAAGAAGTCAAAGCAATACCCTCAATACCTTAATCATTGAGTATCTTATGGGCTCTCAACACAAAAACCCATGACTATCATGCAAACTACTGCTCCAACTATATATTCTCACGTAATTATTGAAGATATAACCTAGACTCAAGTTTGTAACCTTAATTCATAAGCTAAACATGTAGGCAAGTATGAACCCATAAACCAATTTAATCAATCAAAGCAATTTGGGAGAAACCCTCTTGATTTTGCAAGTAAATCATCAACTAAGCATGAAAGCAAGAGTAATAATCAAGACCCATAAAAAAATTAACATCCAAACTCAATTAAATCTATAAATTAATCTTTCAAGAACAAGGAAAGAAAGAGTGAGTGAAAGATATTACAATGGAAGTCCACACTCTTCAATCAACTCAGGATTTTATAGAAAACTCACTCAAGATCCTCACCCAAAAATAAAAATATAAACTAAGGTGTGTTTCTCTCTTCAAAATTTGTACAAATTTCATTCTAGGGATTGCTGGCATCTTTCATTTTCAGAATGAGGGCTGGGGGTTCATGTATATGAGAATTGGGGCTGAAATGTTGAAATTTTGCAACTGCTCTAATGCTGGTCGCCGAAGTACTCCATGCTCATGGAACTTTGACTGCATTCACGGAGGTCAACTGAAGTTAGACACTCTGTATTCATGCTTAAGCATTTCGCAATTGTGAAGGTTGCTCTCCTTTTAAGCTACCTATGCACCAGTGCTGGGCGTGTTCGTGCCCCTTTGTGCTCCACTGCTCCGCTATCCCAGACCTGATGGCCACGTTTACGAAGTATAAATGCTGCAAGGTACACTTTGTGCATTTTCAAGTCCTATTGGCTACAAGTCAGCTACAATTTCAAATCTTTCAAGAAAGGCCAGATCTAAACCAAATGTACCTATAATATACACCATTCAGAGCCTAATTTAGCCTTAAGTTATACATTAAACAATAAAAAATCATCAGAAAAGAGTAAGGAGTATGAATTACACACTCATTAGAAGCCTATCCCTCGACACTCCAAATCTTATCTGGGAGCCACTGAACTCTCCTCCCTGTCTAGCTTTCTTGTTGCTTCCCTCTTGGGCATCATGACTAATGTGCTCCATTGAGGGAGCATGATCAATTATGTCCAGAAAAGAACGCCCCAATATCTCCAGTGCATGTGTACCTATCTTCAGCGGGAGCCTCATCCCTAACACCATATAGTATATCTGCTCCTCCTCAGATGGAAAAATAGTTGTAGCTTACCAGGAGAGCTCCTAAAATCTGACCTTATACTGGGACACAGTCATCTGTCCATGCTCAAGTTGTATAAACTAATCCCGACGATAATCTCTGAAGCTCCTAGGAACAAATCTAGTCATAAAGGCGTCTATGAACTCTGCCCAAGTCAACGGTGCAACACCTGTTGGCCTACAATCATGACACGTTCACCACCACTATCTAGCAGTACCATCAAGCTGATACGCAATGAACTCAACTCCCCAGGACTCCAACAATCAAAGGGCTTATAACCGCTCTATATACGTAGTCAAGAACTCCTAGGCATCCTTCCCTGCAACTCTTAAAAACCTCAACGGAGCCAATCGTAAAAAGTATCCATCCATCCTCTAATCCTTAAACTTCAATGCCCCTCCGACTGAGCCGGGGCCTTTAGGACAATAGGCTACACTAGCGCCTAAACTGGAGGAGCTAGAGCTAGCATCGCACTCTAATACATGGCTTCAAGCGTGGCAAGGATCTGTCCAAGAACTTGTTGTACCCCTGGCGCAACTATAAAAGTGGTTGGCAGAGTTGGAGCCTCTGGCTGTGACTAAGCTGGGGCATCCGGTCTCTAATTCTCGGGCTTGGGGGTTTTCTCCCTTTGTGGGACTAACAGCGCAATACTACCCCAACCCTTGCCTAGGTCCCGAAAATATGCCTTAGGCACCATACCTATGAAAAACGAGCAAAGTCAAGTTCTCAAAAAATGAAGGAGCATTTGACAAGACGAAAATAGGGATCAATAACACAAGAAGGTTCCTAAACATCCCGTAGTCTCCAGAGGATAAGCCACGGACGTCTCTGCACCCATCCATAGGACTCTACCAAACGATGACTATGTATAGTTGAGACCAACAAACCTAGGTTCTAATACCAACTTGTCATGACCTGCTTTCGGTCATGATGGTACCTTCTAGGTCCCACTTATAGGCAAACCAAGAACCCAACCTGAGGGTACCTGTCCTAGCATCTAGTCAAGTTCGAATAGTATTATAATAGCATAACAATAATATAAACTACCTAGAACCTGTAAGTTAGCTGTATATAATCATAGTAAGTGAATGGATACATAACCAAAACATAATATAGATATAAAGAGACTGTGATGAATCAAATCTGCTAATGCTCACCAAAAAAAGTCTCCTCACTCCTAAAAATACCTGAGAATCAGCATCCCCGACTGGTACTTAGGCCTGCACCATGGGAAGATGCAGAAGTAGAGGTGTATACCAGAATAAGGCACCCAGTAGGCATCATCAACCGACTGAGTGAAATAAATGCATAAATAATCTCAAATATATCTAAACGTAGTAAACCCATCAGATCACCCAATAACCTCAACTAAACCACTTATAGTAACAGGGCACACCATTTTTTAAAAACTTAGAGAACACATAATGGAACTGCCAATGAACTAGAAACACATTACTGTACACAGGTATAAGGCCCTACTATTTATGCATTACGCCACCTAGGCCCCTATAAGCCGAGGAGGTACACCCGTGCACAATGTATATCAAACTATCATTGGAATCCATAGAACCATCATCAGAACAAGGGTCAATTATACATGGGTGTAAAGCCCTACTATCTAAGAATGAACTCTCCCTAGGCCCCCATAAGCCCAGAAGGTACACCCACACACAATCATGGTGTAAAAGGGTGAGTGGATCCATGGGTAACAAGCGAGCCCTCGACCCCCAACATCACAACAATAACTGGGTCTTTGACCCCTTACGACCTAGACTCCAGTTGGGTAGTCAACCAGGGCTAAGTGGTCTAACCATAAATATAACGGTGGGACATATCTCTCATGGAAGAGAGAATCCTCCTAGCATAATCAATAGTTTCTCACATCTAGTATCAATCATGGAGCCTCACCTCACACAATATCCATCACAGGGTGCAACCCCACAAAACATCAATCACGGGGACCAACCCCTCAAAATGTCAATGGGGTCTCGACCCAAAACTTAGTTGGCACTCAATCCTCAGAATCTACATCTGCCACCCAGCATCATAGTCGTGGCCACCGGGTCTCAGACTGTGGGGAGCATTACCCAGGACTCAGACTCTTGGACATGACCATCGGTGCTCAATGGTGATGGGGAGTGCCCTCTTGGATGAGATATAAACAAATCACTCACTCAATCAAACTATCTGGATCAAATATTCTAAGTCATGTCGGGCCTTGAGTGAATGTAGGGAACGACACTCAATCGTGCCTAGAGTGAATGTAGGATATGACGATATAAATCTAGGCACCCTATAAGATCCATAACCATCACCATCTCATGGAGAAAGACAACTCTTTTTTAATATCAAATAAACCAAGTTAAACCCTATGACGTACAATAAATAATGGTGTATAAAAGTGTAGACCTCAATAATCAGAATAGAATCAGGTCTATTGAGGAAACATGTTATAATCTAATCAATGCAGATAATGGAAATAAAAATATGGTAAATACATGAATATCATAAAGGCTCATAGTATATAGGTCTAACAAGTTCATGTTATGCCCGAAATCAAGTCAAAAGGTGGCAAGAACCAACAAGCGACTTCACGGTCATAATATCACATTAATATAAGTTAAAAAACACCAACAAATAATAGTCAAATTAGAAAATGTACCGTTCCGTGGCATTGGCCTATATATGGCCGGTACTAGACCTTCCTACAACTCAACTGTATTGGTAAATATACATACAAGCAATGAGATTATTTTAGTCATAGCCAACCATGTAGATCACAAACCCATAACCATAAAATTATGCATATCAAATAGTACTAGCATGTCACATACATTTCAGGCTCAGCATGTGTATAATTCCACTCAATCTAAGGTTTAGGGAAAACCTAGCCTACCTGATGAATGTCGCCTCACTCCGAGTCAGTTAGTCTATGCTTTTCCCTCCTTGATAGTCTCCTGAAGCTGCTCAGCAGTTACAGTGTAATTCATGGTGACAAATTGATAAGTTTGGTTGTATTATCTTACAAAATGGGGGCAATTAGGCAGAAAGGGCAAAAAATGGGAAAAGTGGGCCCCATGCCCTAAAATTCAAATAAAAATCTCAAAATACCCCCACGGCGCCCCAAACCTACAACCAACACTTTGGCCAAAAATGGCCCCTAGAAGACCGAGAAAACATAAAAAATGGAGTTAAAGGGTTTTATCGAGAAAACCTCTCTTCCATAATTTTCTCAGCCTAAATTCTAAAAAACCAGGTAACTACAACCAACACCCATCTAACCATCACGTTCCCCTCAAAACATAGAACACTTTAGGATAAAATTTTGTCCAATTCTGTCAGGATTTGGAAACCAAATAAAGATACAAAGTTTTAACCAACACCGAGAAAGGATAGCAGCAAAAATGGGAAAATTACCTCAAAATGCATGCAAACACCTAAATCTGACTTCACCACATCATACCTCACAAAATACTAAGTCAAATGGACCTTTGATTCATCAAAATCGGAGTTGTAAAACTCAATTTATGGTCTTGGCAACTTGGGTGTTATGGCCGATTATGAATCTGACCCATTTATATATAGACCCCGAACTCTTCTCTTTGAAGGTGGAAAAAAATCTGTCAAGGAGGATCTTGGGGCTGGTTATCCTCCATGAATGTGGATGTTCCCCCATGAATGCGGAGGCCTGGCCTTCTTGATTTCTGCGAACATGAATAACTCTCCACAAAGGCAGAGAGTAATTTCCTCTGTTGCTACACCAACAATGTCCAAAGATTCTCGGGGCCATTCCTAGGGATCTCGGTGTCCATTTTCACAAATAAATATTGTAGCCATACTAATTTCAACATTCTAGATCCATTGGCATAGTTGGAATCCTCGACGGAGCATCCTACAGACAAAGGAGTACCCTGCTTCCTTTCGGCTAATTTTAGCTTGAAGAACTGAGGTGGTTAAAATGTAACTGGATGATCCTAACAACTAGCGAAGGGTTATTTTAGTCTGTTTTCGACATTCAAGAGCTGACCATGCCATCAATTTTTTTATTTTTAGCGTGCTAAGCAGGGTTTTTACAAAATGCCCTTTTTCATTTCTGGTAGAATTCATTTTACAACTTTCAGCTCAAAACCATATAGGAACCCTTCATTCTTGAACCAACCACCGTCCTAGCATAAAATAGCCATTCTGGAACTAACAGAACCATCAAAATCCCATTTTGGGGCCATTTACTAGGGTTTTATCAGAAAACACATTTTAGCAACTTTAACTACTTGCTTACCTGCAAACTTGCACAATTCTCAAGCAAAGAACCCAATAGCTATTCTAATGGTCCCAATAGGTCAGAATAAGTATGAGGTTGCTATACAAAATCTTAGAACAAAAGAAAAATACAGAAAGTATAAAATTGACCTATAGAGTCATTACAATTTCAAGTACTAACACATACTTCATGATACATTATCTCACTAATTAGGGATGGGCGACTATCCACCTCTTCCTCCTTGTGGTTTATTTGTTTTACCATTGAATACCTATTGGTGAGCGCTCATACTTCAAGGACAAAACTATTTTTTTCTAGCTTTATTCATGTTCTAGAATTAAAGACTTTTATAATGTATTTTCATTTGAGGGTGATCTAGAAACATGTCGTAGCCCCCCGCCTAGTCTATGGTAAGAGGTATTGTTGGACACATATATATATTTGTATGATGTTATTTCACTCTTGCTATTTCTTTATGTTTTCCCTTAGTCCTATTTTCCTTAATCAACACTTTATGATTATATTCATTTATAAACACTTGAATGAATGCTAAGAGGCTTATTTGAGATTTCCTCGGAATCGTCATTCGTTATGTCACATCTAGATCCTAGCTTGGGTTTTGAAAAATTCCTTGACTTTAATGGAGAATTAGGGAGAAACACTTGAGTGTTTTAAGTGGAGTTTTGAGAGCATTTTATAGAGAGATAAAAATTTTATAATGGGTGAATTGTGAAAGAATGGGGTCAATTTTGGGGTTAAGAGTATTTTATAGGATGAGATTTAGTCCACAAAATTGCCCATATTCATAAAATGGCGCATAGGAAAAGGTTTGAGGTGCCCTCACATAAAAACTAAAATTAAACACAATAGTAGAGTGATGAGTCTATAGTTTGGACTCAGATTGAGCATAAAATGCCTTAGATATTGTCCTTAATATGCAACTTTACCTTGAAAAATGATATAAATGTGTGTTCGATTTTAGGAAAGAGGAATAAGGTGCAAAAAAGACAAATTTCGATAAAACAAGTCAAAAGGAGCAAAAAAGCATAAAAGATAGGACAATGTCACGTCGTGAACACAATTGACAGTACGTCAAATGGGCAAAATGATCACCTAAAGTAATAGAGTTAAACCCATCAACCAATGTGGAAAATAAGCGATGAAGTGACCTTTCAGGACCAAACAAGGTAAAGTTAAAAAATTATGATTTAAATCGCCGATGGATGTAGAGATTCAACAGACCGTCAAATGGAGTCACCAGACTAAATAGACTTCACCCTATATCATAGAACCCACTGAGATGAAGTTCAAGATTCAAGCGCATAATTTGACAATGGAATAGCTATTCGACAGAATATCGAATGTGTTTGAAAATCCTTTCATACTCCACCGAATAGTGTGCCAAGTGATGATGTAGGGTAGTTTTGATAGATGGTATAAAAGTCTAAGGAGAGATAATGGAGAGTACAACTAGATAATTTTACAACTTGCACTTTTGCACTTTATTCTTCTTAATTTTGA
Organism: Solanum aculeatissimum; assembly: GCA_038996855.1. NCBI lineage: Eukaryota > Viridiplantae > Streptophyta > Magnoliopsida > Solanales > Solanaceae > Solanum > Solanum aculeatissimum. The sequence continues at coordinate 7,687 of JBCEWC010012861.1, read as the reverse complement.
AGTTTGAGTGGGTGATTTTCAGATTTCAATTGAGAGAAGGGAAGAAGATTTCGAAACCAATTCATTTTATTCTTTGAAATTTTAAGCTATGGATAATCCTCATGGTAAATTGATCTTTATTTTTAGTATGAGTATCTAAAACCCCATCGTTGAGGGTATGCCATGTCGTTGAATGATAAGCTCTTGTAATGTGTCTTTAATATATTGAATGTTCGTGTGTTAATTCCCTGTGAATTTATGTTTTCTTTCTATTATATTTGTGAAATCCGAGGTTGAAAACTTGGATTTGTGTTTAGATTTATGAGTATTGCAGTAACATGAATATTTAGAGTGGAAAGATGGCGTAATAGTCCTGAGCAATTCGTGTTTGGATTGAATGTCGTAATAGGATTCAACTGACTAAGGTTTTAGATTGTTTTACTAACCATTTGCATAGGTCTCATTGTGTATTTGTGTGAATTGCATGTGAAGTCTTAACCAATTCACATTGAAACACTACAATTGACCTAAACGTGATTGTAGTTATCAACTTTCTTGCCTACCATGAGAAATTGACAACGAGGTTCAATAACTATGACCCATTTATTAGACTTACATTTAACTGTGACCACTCCTGACATTTCTCTACTTAGTGATTACATTTTAATTGTTCAAATCTGTGAATTCATGATAATTTAAGAAAGAACCAAATTATTTCTTAGAACAATTACAATTAACTAGTTCATTTAACTATTTCGACGCTAGAATCTAAACTACCATTCCCTGTGGGATAGACCCTGACTTTTACAAAGTTTGATTTATATTGCTAAAGCTTTCCTACCCTTCCAATCATAGAGGTGTAGTTGCGCGTTATCTTGGAGTATGTTCGTGATACAAAGTGGGTTTACCATAGGTTATTTTTGAGTGAGTTGGATTTTTGTTAGATTTGGCCAGATTTGAACTTGGAAAATTTTGAACTACCTTGAAGTATGTCTATGATGTGGTCCTGTCTGAAACCCTTGTGGTTATTGAAATTTTTGAAAATTTAATTTGCAACCCGTTTGATCTAAAAATTCATCGAGGCCATTTTTTCAACATTTTAACTTATTATATCATATCCCAGCCTTCAAAATGATTGGGTTATTATAGATTCTGACAATATTTTTTGACTTAGCCATCTACAAGGAGAACACAAATCCTTCTCCTAAAGTTAAGGACACCACTTGAATCCACGGTAGCTTCCTGTGCCTTGCCAGACACCACTCTTTTTCTAATATCATTCAAGTCATCATTCATGAACTGTTTGGCCTTGATCTTCTCAATGAATGTTGGCCTCAATTCAATTTTGAATAGGACCCTATCTTTCTCTGAGATGCCTAATGTCATGTACATATCTTCCAATGAATAAATATCCTTAGCCAAAGGTCTCCTAGGATCGTTCAACTTGGCGAGGCTACCTATGCTTATGGGTTTCTGGCTCAATCCGTCTGCCACTATATTGGCCTTACTGGTGTGACATTTCATGGTGATATCATAATTTGTAAGCAACTACATCCACCTCATATGGCTTAGATTAATATCTCTTTGAACGAACACATGTTACAGTCTGCGATGATCAGTGAACCCCTCAAATTTGGCACCATAGAGATAATGTTTCTAGATCTTCAAAGCGAACACCACCGCTGCCAACTCTAAATCATGTGTCAGATAATTTTGATCATGCACATTTAACTTGCGTGAAGCACGTTCTATGGAATTCTTAACCCACATCAATAAAGCACCAAAACCTAGTCATGAAGCATCACAATAAATAATAAAATTCTTACCTTCCACCAGTGGTGTGAAGATTGAAACTGTAGTCAAAAGAATATTGAGTCTTTGCAAGCTCTCTTAACACTTATCTATCCACTCAAAAGGCATATCCTTTTGGATCAACCTTGTCAAACAGGTAGCAATAGAAGCAAAGTCCTTCACAAACTGCCTGTAGTAGCTAGAAAGTCCTACAAAACTCCTCACCTCAGTGACTAAGATAGGTCGAATCCAATTCTTAACCACTTCAATTATTTTAGGGATCCACCATTACTATTCTTTTGAAACACATGCCCTAAAAAGGCAATAGAGGACAATTAGAATTCATACTTAAGAAATTTTATGTAAGGTTTCTATTTACCCAAGACACCTAAAACTTTGTGAAGATGGTCTACATGCTCTCCTTTACTCTTAGAATAAACTAAGATGTCTTCTAAAAGACAATAACAAAAGAGTCCATGGACGGCTTAAACACCCCATTCATCAGACTCACAAAAGAGGTAGGAGAATTGGTCAAGCCAAAGGACATTACTAAAAATTCATAGTGACCATACCTAGAATGAAAAACAGTCTTAGGCACATCCTCGGCCTAATCTTTAACTAGTGATGGCCCGATCTAAGATTAATTTTTAAGAATTCTAAAGCACCTTGTAAATAGTCACAAAGATCATCGATAGGGGGCAACGAGTACTTATTAAAAATCATGACCTTATTCAACTGATGATAGTCTATACGTATCCTTGTACTACCATCTTTTTTGTTAACAAACTAGACTGGAGCACCCCACGATGAGCACTAGGATGGATGAACCCCATATTAAGAAGTTCATGGCTTTGAATCTCAAGTTCTCTTAATTTTACTAGACCTACACATTATAGAGCAATGGATATGGAATGGGTACCAGGCTTTAAATAGATGCAAAAATCTATATCTCTATCCGGAGGCATGCCAGGTAGATCTATATGGAAGACTTCCTTAAACTCAAACACTATAGAAATGAAATTAAAAAGAAGGGGGTTATTCCTTAATACCCCCTCACATGAGAGAATATGCTAGATAACCTTACCCCACCATTTTCTTAGCCTGAATATAGGAGATGACCTTAGCTGGCTTAGGCTTATACATCCTTTTCCACTCTAACCTTTCCCTAACTGAGATTTATATATCAATAGTCTTAGCATGAAAATTTATCACTCTATGATAGAGGGACAACCATGTCATACCTAAGATCATATAAAATCAAGCATATCCAGAATCACCAAGTTAGTGCAAATTTGGAATCCCATAAACAAAATAGAGCAAGTTCGATAAATATGGGTGACTATAACAGACTCCCTATACACTGACATATAATAATAGGTATAGCTTGGGTCAAATAAAATAGTAGCTCTCTAGTCACGAATAACAATAGTACATATGCTAACTACATAAGATGCCTCAACCTCGGTTCAACCTAAAAAAGCATAAAACTGGTCCCTATAATCTAAATGGGTATCGTTTTTGCTTGTTTGCATTACTCCTCTACAAGCATTACCATTACCTTATCCGCCACAACCTCTTTACTTTCCTTCTAACACACCTTCGAGATTCTCTCTGCCATTATTACCTCCACTTGTAGACACCATAGTCATACAAGGGTGGGGACACTCTCTCCTTACATGTCTAGGATCCCCATAATTACACCAATTGTGATCAAGAGATGGTTGGTTACCTAGCATAGAAGAAGCTCCTTGACAATCATAAGTAATTTTCTATTGTGAAGCCCCCATAATATCCCCCTGTAGAAGCAGACAAAGTTGATTGTACTAGCCAACATGCAATAGCAGGCTTACTTGATCCACATAGTAAGAACCTTGAAAATTACTTGAACTTTTAGGCCTCTTAGCCAAAACTTTAGCCTGACTAGCTTTCCTTACTCCCTCATCTTTTTTCTTAAAATTTGTCACCTCATTAAAGCTCTTACCTGGGGTAGTCATACCGACTAACAATACCTATAACTCAGAATTAAAATTGTTGATAAATAATCAGATTCACTCCTTCTCTATAGTTACTAATTGGGTCACATATTTGGACAAGGCATATAATTTAGCCTCATAAGAGACTAGGTCATTCTATCCTACTCAAGTGTCATGAACTCATTATTCTTATGGTATCTCAAGGTACGAGGCACATATCTTTATACAAACAAGACATGAAACTAGGTCCAAGTAAGTGGTGGCAAGAAAGGAGTCTTACATTCCACATAAGCTCTCCACCATTACTTGTCCCGACAATGAAGCTGGAAAGTCATGAACTGTACACCATGTTGATGTATAGTACCCCTCTTATCCAACCTGTCATAGCAATCAAAAATAAATTCATAAGCATTTGTACTTTTTGTACCTTATAATATTGGCGGCTTCAACTTTAAGAACTTTGTCAGCATAATATGTTCTATGCCAATGATCACTAGGCCCAAAAGGGGATGAAAAAAGGTATACCCATTGCTCCCCCAACAATAGGATCCACAGAAACAATGAGATGAGTGGCAGGAGTAGGAGCGATGAGCATAGCAGGGATGGTTCTAGAACTGACTAACCAAAGAAGGAATTTTAATACTTGTTGTGCAATGGTGGGGTCCAAGGTAGAGAGTCATGCAACCTCAGTCTAGGCATTCCCTACTACCTCAATATTTTCCTCTACCTCTAACTCCACATTCTCTTCAATTTCCTTCTGAGGTGTAGTGGGACCTCTATAGCTTGTTCCTTCTCATCTTGGGTGGCACCCCTGATGGGTTCTACTCTTCCTTGGCTTCTCTTTTAACTGTGGGATACTCTATGGGCCCAAAGGCATGAGCTTCTAGTCTTACACCATCATACTTTGTGTTAACCATGTGTAGGCAAAAGAGTGAAGAAAGTTAGATACCAATTCAAATCATCAGATACCAATTGTAATCAAACCATAACACGAAAATATGAGAGAAAAATATAAGAGACATTTTCCTAAGTCCCATAGCCTCTTAAAGAAAAGTAATGATATCTCTTTACTATTCTACAAGATTTTACTAGACGTTTTTTGGTATATTGAGATCAATGAACCTAGGCTTAGATACCATGAAAGTCCTCGGGTGTTGGAAGTTGGAAACAAGTCCCAAAATAAAACATTCTCAAAAATTTGTGAAGCTGTCCCACAAAGAGATCTTCATGGCTGGTGGTGCTCACCATGATATATGAAGGGCCTCAATGGTGACACCACATGGTGATATGGGGGAAGGATTAGGATCTACCTCTTTGAGGTGGTTCACCATGAAACAAACCACGGCATGCGGTACACACCGTAGCACGTGATGGGTCTCGTGGAGGGTAACCTACTAGGACACCTCTAATATTTCTCGAGGCAACCCACCATGAAACTTACCATGGGTCATGGTGCACACCATGGGTTGTGGCGTGATGAGGCCTTTGTGCAGGGTTTCATTGAAGTTTAAATCTTTGTTTTGTAAGGGTATTTGGGTTCTTTTCTTAACTCCTAAACTTTTTTTTAGACGATTTTAAGATTAAATTATCCTTCTAATGCCACCCTAACCTATCAAAGGTGTTTCAATTATGCTTCAAACACTTAGACTCAAAATTCACTCCTCCAATTCACTCTCAATGTCCCTTCTCTACTCCAATTGAAAAATTCATTGAAGGTTAAGCAAGTTTTAGTCAATTCATCCTAATTCCTTCAATTCACATTGAGGTATGTTGGTCTTCTTCCATGGGTACCTTTCACCCATGGATCCCAATCTATTTACTTAATTATTTACTAATTTCTAGCACGGTCAAATTAGGATTTTTGTTACTTTAATTTTGAAAGCTATTATTATGATGTAGATTACGTTTATATATTAGAATATGTATGACTTACTCCCAATTTACATGATTTATGTGAATTTTCTCAATTATTCTATGATGTGTGTGAAAATTATGAATAGGTTCCTTCAATTATGATCCAAATTATCTTCAATCCTAAGATTATGCATGTATCTACTTCATTTTCATGATTTTAAGTTTATTGAACATGAACCAATGCTACTCTCTTCAATTTTTCACATGGTAATGATTATGCATTTTATGATGATGTATTGATTATGAGAGCATACTTCCAATTTTACACTAATGTTGATTGGTGTACTGATGATGGGAGTGCCCCTCCCACTTTATACTTGGTATGAGATGAGTTACTTTTATGCATAATTTTATGAACTATGAGATTATGATCAAGCTTATGATGATGATGTCCAAGTATGAATTATGATTTTTAACAAGTATACTTTCATGTCTTTATTATGTATTCCATGGGATATTGACTTAGCAATGAGAGGAACTTGGGATTGAGGCTCACCCAACAGTTGAAGCATGGCCGAGTTTAGTTAGTCCTATTATCACATAACTACATTCCACCATAGAATTTATGATTTTCCTATATAGGTTGCTAGTAGATCCATATATCTTATGATATGTAGAGTTGTACCTTGGCAAGTAGACTTTCTTTTTTCTAATATTGCGGAAACACTTGGATTCCATGTTATAGCTTATCACGACCCGGATAAGGGGCCTACATGTGACATGGCAAACGAGAACTCGAAGGTCCTCTATCAAGCCATCATAGCATCATCACACATAATATTGGTTCGGAAGCGGGGAAGTAAACATATAACACATAAGTTCAAAGGGAAACGGGGCTTTAGACTGAAGCTATGGGGATGTTGCCGGGAATGGGATGAACATGATTTCACATATCACATAACAGTTATCTCTAAGGGGAGGGTAAGTAGGACTCAAGCTTTGGGGGCATTCTGGGTTAGGGGACTTTCCAAATAAGCACATCGTCAACACACAATCCCAATAATCAAGTCATAAGAATAATAAACACCACTTCCATAACTAAAGTTCATAAATCATAATATCTCAATAGTCATAATATCCAACAAATACAATCCAACCTACAAGAGTTTAGTTTATCCAACAAGCCTCTACATAAGATAAAGCGGGACCTCGACATAGTTTGAGGCTCACCCATAATACATAAGTAAAGAAAAATAACAAAACACTACTAGGGAGATAAAAGGTGGCTATTTCCCTTGAACAAAAGGGCTCACCACAAGCAAATGTCTTAAAGATTATCACACGTCGTCCAGTGGAATATAGAAGTCATCTCCGGTCCCTACATGGTTAGAACATGTAGATAAGAGTATGGGTTAGCACATAATATGTACTAAGTATGCGGGCATGGAATGCATATGACAATATAGTATGACCAAACAACATGGAAAGGGGAAAAGTGATACAAAAGGAATGCACGTAGCCAAAGAGTAATATAACAATATGCTATGCCATGATGCATGAAATGCAATCCTACAATCATAATATAAAAGGGATGTAACCTCAACCGATAATGGAGGAGACCCGAGCGAGCTACTATCCGGATCCGGACTACTTGCCAAGTAGATCCCTAGTCAACCCTTCATCAAGGGGATACATAACAAGTCAATCCCTATCTATGGAGATAAACCCATGGTGGCACATGGTTTGACGGAAAGGAGTATGGACCGTTTGAGATAGTCCACCCTACTGCAATCCCTCGATACTAAGTCTCATCCCACGAGAATATGTATATATACATAAAACTTCAAATCGGAAGACATACATTCCTTTCAAATCATGCATCATTAGTCAAAACCCAAAACAATTTATCAAACCATATTCATGCTTAGGCTAAAAGCCAACAAGGTTTCCAAAATTATTCTCATAATCATTTCCATATCATATCAATGCAATAAGAGTAGCCCATGTACATATCTTATCATATCAAGCCTTCATAACATATCAAAGTGGTGCAAGCACCCAAAATGCTCAAAGAGCCATAACGGAGAGAC
>JBCEWC010012860.1:0-15536 GCA_038996855.1 Solanum aculeatissimum | reverse complement strand
ACATTTTCTCCTCTTGCTCTTCTTAGTTAATATTCTGTTTTTGTTCCGCCTTAATTTAAGATTCAGTTTTATAACACATTAGTGATATTTGTATAAAGTGTTGTTTATAAGCACTCAATAGTATACTATTGTCGCTAAATATAATATAGGCGCAATTATATTATTGTCGTTAAATAATTATCATAAATTTCCTTATATTTATTGTAGTGTGCTTGGTGGTAGAGAATAATTTTCTGAAAAATAATTAGTTTTCTTATTTATTTTTCTAATGTTCGTTAAGTAAGCAAAATCATATATTATACCAAAAATACTTTATATGCAATATAGTAAAACACTATGAAGATGGAATGGAGTAGGAAGTATGGTACGAACGATGCTAGAAGTCCACATGCATGTAAGCCGAATTCAAAATAAGTTTTGTTCAAACAGTATATTTATGTCGATAAGTTTATTAATATGTACAAATATTAAATTTAGAATCTATTTATTATCATGTAAAAGTCATCGTTATGAAAATCAAAACTCCTAAAATTGAAATTCTTACTTCGCCGCTAAATTCAAAGGTGAAATGACTAGGAGAAAACACTTAACTTACTAAGCGGCCAAAAAAATTGGTCATCTAAGCTAATTTTTACAAATAACATAGGGAAAACTATACAAATTTGACCCGATTGTGAAACTATTTATTAAAAATGGATCCAGATCGAATTATTTATCCGCTCACCTTGCTTTTCATTTCTTATTTCGCGCATGATATTAGCATCACTACTCTGTGATACTCTATCGTCGCTACATTGGTACCATAGCGATATCATATAGGACTGAGCTTAATCCTCTGTGATACTTCATTAGTATATTGATGTTCTATTGTTATGTAGGTTTGACTCCTTTTTTAGAAAATAAATAAGAAACAATTAAGAGAAAATTATTAAAATTTCAATCTTATTTATTAAAGTCACAAACTTATTTATTAAATTTTAAACTCTAATGGTATTTATATCTCAGATGGTGTCAAACGGTTATTGAGCAGTCTTTTCATTGAAGCACTGCATATTCCTCCTTGATGTCATCATAGTATTTACATCCTAATGATATCAAGCAGTAAATGAGTTGTGTTTATACCGAACTACTAATTTTTCATCCTTTATATCAACATAGTATTTTCATCCTTGATACCATCAAAATATATATACCCTAATGGTATTAAGCCGTAATTGGGTAGTCACTGCATGCGCCATTTTGATGCCATCATAGTTTATATATTTTAATAGTATCAAGGAGTAATTGAATAGTTTTTTCACTAAAGCACTGCTTCTTCCTCTTTGACACTATCAAAGTATACATACTTTGGTGACATCAAACAGTTTCACTGAAGCATTGCCCCTTTCTTTTTGATACTATTAGAGTATATATATACACTCTCATGACATCAAACAGATAAGAATAGTTAACAATATAGGATATAAAAATAAGAAAATAGTTGCTTGCAAATAATTTTTCTTTTTGGTTACAAGTGTTATTTTCCCAACAAAATATTTCCAATCTCAATCACTTGGGCCTTAACTAAGATATGATGGGCTTTCCCGGGCCCAATTCTACTTTTGGGAATATTGTGGGCCATTCCATGATTTTGTTGGATATGTAGTGTCCATGGAAGGGTGATTTGGGCCTTATAGAATAATAACTCTTTATTGGGATAATTACACCCACAAGTTATTGAGAAAAAATATTTATATAAAAAATAGTTTTTTTTTTAATTACGAAAAGTAGCCATCTGACTAATCCTTGACTATTTGTTACAATTTTGGGCATTCACCCCTCGCTGTATAGACATATATAGTCAGTGCATATTTATGTATCATAATATATATTTACTGTATAACTCATGTATAAGTAATATACATTGTATACTTTCTATAACTATATTGTATAGTTTGTATAGTTTCACTGCTTTGAGGCTATCTTTTATGTAAATAAAACATAGGTTACTTTTTTTGTATATATATGTAATTTTTTCCTCTTTATTTATATGGAAAAGTAAACTTATGCCCCTTTGAAGCAAACCATTTACATCCATATATTCTTTTATATTTTATGTCTCTCTAATATTAAAATTCATTCCCATGCTATTAAAATTCGTGCGTTAACATATAATTTTCATGTATGATATAACAATTATAAGTTTATAATTTTTTTAATAATTAATAATTAAATTTATTTAGGACTCAACACACCCTAAAAAGTACAACTCAATTCTTAACCTCATTCCACCTAAAATGAATCAACTATATAAGAAATGCCCTTAATAAATTTACTTTTTTAGTTGAATATTGACTCATTAAAAAACCAAAAAAGTAAAATAAATATAAAAATAAGTTAAAAATGCCAAAAAAAAAGAAGTAAATTAAAAATCAACGGCCGACCGGTGCCGACGTGACTGACGTTGCTAGGACGCTTTCCCTCCTATAATATTTATTTATTTTATACATATTTTATTTATATTTATTTTTACAGTCTCCCTATTTATTAGATCTCAAACATATTTTCATATCTTTCTTCTTTTTTCCCTTTCACTCTTCTCCGATCCCGGTACGTAACTGTATGTATAAATCTCCGGCATCAATTTCAGTTAATTTTATCCAAATTTGATTTGATTTGATTTGATTTTCAGTTTTTTTTAGGTGATTTTTTAATTATTTTTTTGCAATTTCTAGGGTTGGAGTTCCCCTGAGAAAAATATTCTAATGGCCGCTCCACCCGCTAGAGCTCGAGCTGATTACGATTACCTCATCAAGCTCCTTTTGATCGGCGACAGCGGTAAGTTTTTTTTTGAAATATATATTGACTTTTATCCCGCGCATAAGAAGAAGTTTAGTGAACAAGGCTCCTTTTTGAGCTTTTTTATTTCTATGTGTAATGTTGTATATGCATTTGATTTGTTTGCGATTTTATTTTTATTTTTATATGTTGATTGATTTGAATTTTGTGGAGTTATAGGCTTATAGCAGTATGAGATGTTTGTGACATGTTTTGTGGTGTGTAGCCCTGTGATCTAGGTGTAGAACTGTGATTTTAGCTTATTTTTGTTCAGTTTTCTTTGTTATATTTGAATTAATGGCTTGTCCTTCAGTTCTAAGTCGCGGTTTTATATATGTAATGATAAAAATGTGTGCATTGGTGCTAGAGAACATATGTCGGTCTAAGAATGTAGTTTACAGGAACATTTTTTTTTTCCTTCCGAGACATGAAATGCCATTAGAGTTTGAGGAATTTACAGTCAGCACTGTTCTTGCGCTTGAAACTATGTTCATTTGCTGGTATGTGTTGTAATTTTTATGTGATTAGGAAGAATATTTAATGGATGCTTATTAGAGTTTGTTAGAGTGGGTTAAGAGTCCTTCATTTGGTTGGGGAATGGTCTGGTGGTTTGCTTATATAGATTTGTGCAATTCTCTCCTCATGAGCTAACTTTTGAGGTTAAGTTAGGCCCAGGTGCCATATGTTTACATGGAACAGAGCTAGGTTGCATTCCTGTTTGGGCTCCCGGTCCATGCTCCTGTTGGTACTGGGCGTGAACTATGAAGGGGGTGTTAGAGTATGTTAGAGTCCCTGGGGAATGAATTGGTGTTGCTTATATGGACTTGGGCAATTTTTTCAAAACTAGCTTTTGGATTTGAGTTAGGCCCAGGTGCCATATCTTTACATAAACTTGTCTTGATGCTTATTAGGTCAGTTTTCTGTTTGTTTAAGTTGTTTTGACTTTCATTTTTTTCTTTTTCTTTTTCAGTTCTATTCATTTTCTTGTCTGTTCTTTTTATTCTAAACAATTTTAATACATTTCATGATCTTGTTATGGTTCCGTTTCATTTACTTTTGTTAAATGATAGAGAGAAAAATTGGTAAAAGAAATATTAGTGAGGGAAATACTACATCAACCAAATTGATCATCTATTGGAATTTTATTTGATGCATGTATAAACATGTCTGTGAAGTGTGAACTAGTCATCTCGGGTTCAAAATTTGGTAGATATAAGTTTCGAACTATAATTTTGCCCCAACAGCATATGTCCCCCATTCCTCCTTTTGCATTATATATATACAATATTGGACATGATTGAGGATTTGTAAAGCATGACACTCAAGGGTGTGCCTAGTGGTCAATGAAGCGAGTTAAAAATATTAAGTTCCAGTGTAACAGTTTACAAATGGTTCTGGAGATTGACCATACAGAATGACTATGGAAAGTTGTTTTTCTAATTAAATATGGGAAAGAAGATTCACTGGTTTCCAAGGTGTTCATGTATGTCCAACAGAAATACTATGGAAGCAACATTTGTAGCTAGTGGGAATAATTTCAGTCATTCACCCAATTAAAGGTGAGTGATAGAAATCACACAAGATTTTGGCTAGATCAGCGGATAAGTAGCTTTTGTATTTTGTAGCCACTACTCAGTTTCTGTTTTCTGAATGCGTGTAAGTTGTAACGCTTACTTATGTAATAAGATATGTCCGTTACCGAAAAATTAAAAGGATATCCTACTATATATAATTTGGTCATTAATAAAGACAGCATTGTAGTAATGAAAGTTTCTCTGACACTGGATGACATTTACTTGTTAGAAGAAGACAAAATGATGGGGAAACAAAGGAGTTTCTGCCTTCTAATGGAGCTGTTACAATCTGTCTCAATAGACTCAGGCAGGAAGGATTCATTTGTCTGGTTGGTAAGCAAGAATCGAGAGTACTCTTTTAAGAGTTATATTAACTTACAAAACAAACCGGCTGCCGCGATTTGAGCTGGCCTTGGTAAATGATCTGGAGAATCAAGGTACCTCCTAAAGTTGCTTGCTAGATTGGATGGCAGCTAAGGATGTCTGTTTGATTCATGATAGACTCTAATAGAAAGGTTTATCTCATGTAATGGGTGCTTCTTCTGGGAGAGTTTCATTCAAGTTATTAGTTTTCCATCCTTTCGTTGCAGCCAAATTTGGCGGATATGGTCTGAACCAATTCGGAATTAGTTGGTTCATGCAAATGGAGGTTATAAACATGCTGAGTTGCTGGATTTTGAAGAAACTTTGGAAAGCTATTCCATTATGCATTTTATGTACTGTTTGGCTTGAAAGAAACAAAAGTTGTTGTGAGGGGAAGAAATACCATATTTTTAAAAATGTAAAATGCAGTTGTTTATAAAGTTAATGCTTTTGGTGTAAAGGATTATAAAGTTGAGAATTGGCATACTTTTTTGGTTTTTCTATATGGCTTAAGTAGATAGTGTTGGGATTGTAATACTCTACGGTTTTGTACTCCTCAAAGTACCATCTTGGTACAAATTCTTAGAAAATCTTACTTCACCTGATTTAAAAAAAAAGAAAGTCCTTCTGGACAAGCAGACACATTTTATTGACTGTTGTCTTTCTCCACTCTAGATTGGACAATACTATATTAGTAGATGTGGTAATAAACTGATGAAATTGAGAAAAAAAATGCTTAGTACCGTGAAAGCAAGCAATGACGATTCAATGTAAATGAGGTGTGGGTTTGAGTGGAGCAAATGCTTTTTCGCAGATAATCTTTTGCCAATGGCATAACCATGTCTGAATGTGGCGCTGGCAAAGGAGGTGAGACTGAATGGCATGACCGAAAGCTTTGACAAGTTGTAATCAGGTCAATCTGCACAATATGCCGTTCGCCTGTGCCACTGGCAGGGGCATGGGAAGAGTAGAGTGGAAGATGCAGATGGTTATACACGGATTCTATAGTGAAAAATGCTAACAGTCAAATGCCTGCAAGATTTAATTACAAGTTGAATTCTGAATTGTGATATTTTGGACTGGTAGTTGGAATGTAGGAATACATTTTAGGTAGACTGTAACAGAGTTGTTGGAAACAGATGATGTTTCAATCATTGTGCCAGCACCCTCAACAATTTGAAGATGGACACGCCGTCAAATTTGCAAAATTTTCAGCACTATTCATTTGCTTTCACTTTCAAATATTCTCGCAGTACAGTATCAAGAGCCATTACCATGTCATTATGCATATCAGTTACCTGAAGATCAATAGCTGTTTAGTTTTTTCCCCCACACAGATTGTTAATCTTTTGGTGCTAGTATTTTTTGTTAACTTTCCTATTAATAGTTTAGTCCTTCTGAATGATGACATAATAAATTCTTTTGAATTTTCAGGTGTGGGTAAGAGTTGCCTTCTTTTACGTTTCTCAGATGGCTCCTTTACGACCAGTTTTATCACAACTATTGGGTAATCATCTTCTACATTTTAAGGACAGCATCGACCTTATCTCATCATCTTCTTCTTCTTTGGTGTTTTTTAAAGCAATTCTTACTCAAATGTAATAAAAGATAGACGGACAAGGAATTTGATAAGATAATAAGTTCTTATGGAAAAGTAGCAAAAACCTATTAACTTGAGTTTACATCATGAAAATGTGAATAATATGCTGCTGCTACCACCACCACCACCACATGCTCTTTTGTTTTTTCTCTTAGCACTTTTACCTTAATAGTGATCAAGAACTACAAACAATAAAATCTATCAAAATGAAGAAAATATGTTGAGTGGTTGATGAGAAAAGTGATCTCATTTTACCATGTTACCTCTTAAGAACAAGGTTTCTTGTTTTATCAAATAAGAAGGCAAGGTTTTTACAAGGCAATGTTTCTCAAGTTTAGTACATAACCTCTTAACTAGGAATGTAGATTATGAAAGTTGGCTACAGTGGTTTCAAGAGATAGTAGAAACATGGATGGACTGTTACACGAACAAATGATTATTTACTTATGTTTTTGTTTTCTGGGAGACCTATCCTGATGCAAAGTTTTCTTTCACAGTATTGACTTCAAGATAAGGACCATAGAGCTTGACAGTAAACGAATCAAACTGCAAATCTGGGATACCGCTGGTCAGGAGCGGTTCCGAACAATTACAACTGGTAAGCTTGTGGGTGAAGCATGCTGTGCTTCATTTCTTCTTGCTATCCTGTCATTTGCTTTTTCTCTTGGGCAAACATAGACCAAGTCAATACTCTGTTCTGATGCATTAATATGTCAACTTCACATTTTCGTAATTCTATTGCCTTTGCAGCTTACTATCGTGGAGCCATGGGTATATTGCTGGTGTACGATGTAACTGATGAGTCATCTTTTAACAGTAAGTTCCCATGTTAATCTAGGGAAAAGGAAATTTAACTTTTTGTTATGTCAATTTAGGAGTGGTTCCTTTTACTTGGTAGATGATTTTATAACACTGAGGGCTTGACTTTCTAGGGGTATAACCACGTGTTTGAGGTCTTGACAAGAGAATCTCCCTCTTCCAGTCCCTTCTAATCAGGCATTTGCCAATGAAACTTATGTTCTACTTTTATGACTTGTTTTCTGCTCTTCCTCTTTATAATGAAGCAGTTTACATTCTATGTATAGCTATTGGAGAAGCTATTCATTTTTCTCATAAGCTAGAATAGCGTGCACTTCTGTTGGTCTGCTCAAAACTAACTTTGTGCACATGTTTAGACATCAGGAACTGGATAAGAAATATTGAACAGCATGCTTCCGACAATGTCAACAAAATTCTGGTTGGCAACAAGGCTGACATGGACGAAAGCAAAAGGGTTCTCTCTCCTCTCTAGCTCCTTTTATCTGCTGATTTTGTATGTTGTTCTATACATGCTATGTATAGCTATTGGACAACTGAGTTGAGATAATCCTTTTCCCAGGCTGTTCCTACATCCAAGGGTCAAGCACTTGCTGATGAATATGGCATTAAATTCTTTGAAACTGTAAGTAGAACTGTTTGCCACCATTGTAATTATTTGCAATTGCAATTCTCCTTAGATCCTAGTAATATTTAACGCAGAGTGCCAAGACAAATATGAACGTTGAGGAGGTTTTCTTTTCCATAGCTCGGGATATAAAACAAAGGCTTGCCGAATCTGACTCAAAGGCTGAGGTATTATTTTCCAAACCAAGTTCATTTAAAACATGCATACTTTGTGCTGGCTGACAAGTTTGGATGCTGAAAGAAAGGAGAGATGATTGCTATTTCTATTGATTTAATTTTTGACAAGACAAAGTTTGCGGGTAAAATTTTATGTATGAAAACATTGGGCAAAGATTATTTTCTTCTATAAAAACTAAACGGAAGTTGGAAGCACACTCCTGTTTCCCTAACAACAAGACAACTTCCCTCCAGGATTCCTATAGGTGTATATATGATTCAGTCTTTGTTGCATGACTGCATCCCATCCTTCTTTTCCACTTTGAATCTTTCATTTCTCTAAGTTCTCTGCTGCATGACGAACATCAGCACGCTGTTATCTCCTTCCATTCCCTAGACACAGAATATTTAGCGGACTGACTCGTGCATTCATGAATTTTGCAGCCTCAGACCATCAGGATAAATCAACCGGACCAGGGAGCAGGAACTTCACAAGGCGCCCAAAAATCGGCTTGCTGTGGTTCTTAAAATATTGATAGCAGTCAGGATGATGGGGAATACATCCTCAAAATGACCATTTTAGTGGGGGAGGGGTGAAACTAATCTTTGTTATAACATTCTCACTCTTGATTGTATCTTTCTTTTACAGCTATTTCCTTCCAAATATCTATTTGTATTTTGGTGGCAGCTCTTAGTATTTGCAAAATTTGATCAGTATATTGCTCACCACTTTTTTGACTTATATAAATGAAGGGACAAACTGCCTTCTTCATGTTTCTGTACAAACTTTTGTGGGTATTTGCATTTTAAGATTGTCCTTAGGGGTTGCTGTTTTAATCCATCTCATATTGTTTAACTAATGCTCCCTCTATTTTAATTTGTTCATCTTAATTTTCCTTTTAGTTTGTTTAAAAAAGAACATTCTTGTCCTTTTTGTGTAACTCTTTAGTTCTAACTTTTCACGTGACTTGTTAATGATCACAAGATTTTAGAATATTCTATATATCATTAGTTTAGATTACAAGATTCACAACTTTACATTTTAAAATTTCGTGTCAAATCAAACTAATAAATAGTTAAAATGGAGGAAAGCAGAAAACAAGTAACTTAAATAATGTTCGAGAATTGTGCCCCAGGACCTAACTCAAGTGACAGAGGGTGGAGTATTTGTGACTGCGGTCACAGGTTCAGACCAGACCATGCAAAACGAAATCTGATATTATAGAGGGGCGGACCCATTATCCACCAAGTTTCAAAGATTGTAATTGGTTCAAAGGACAGGCCACAGAATAATTTCTCCATTATAAAAAATATATTGAAGGATTCTATTATTGAAGTGACATAAGATTTTTGTACCCAATGGAAATTTTATATGTTCCTTCACATATATAATTTGTGTTGTAATCCAAAAGAAGTTTACCTTTAATCAAGTGAATCTTTTTTGTGTGTGTAATTCTAGTCAGCAAAATTAGAATTCCTTCAATTCATGATGACAACTAAAATGACTAATCATTATCCCAAAGGACAAGCATTTTCTGATTGAAATAAAATTATATTTTTATTTTTCATTCGATATTTAGTATTTATATTAAAATTTTAATTAATTTAGATTCACGCAAAATAAATATAATAAAGAGATAATTACACTCATAAGTCATTGAGAAAAAATATTTATACAAAAAATAGGCCACTTTTTTTAATTACGAAAAGTAGCCATCCGACTGACCTTTGACTATTTGTTTCAATTTTGGGCATTCAACCCTTGTTGTATAAACATGTATAGTCAGTGTATATTTGTGTATCATAATGTATATTTAGTGTATAACTCATGTATAAGTAATATACATAGTATAACAATGTATACTTTTTATAACTATATTGTATAGTCATGTATAGTTTCACTGATTTGAAACTATTTTTTATGTAAATAAAACACGAGCCACTTTTTTTTAAAATTTTTTTTACCTTTTCGTATATACATATAATTTCCCTTATAATAAAATAGGTCATAGAAAGATGATTTTGTCCAATTGACTTCTTGTCCACTAACTATATAGTCTAAATTGACTCTTGAAATTTTTTTATCAAAATATTTCAATTTAATATGTTATATATAGTCACGATAATATTTTCTTATGAAGCAATTAATCATATTAAAGAAAATAAACAAACAAATTAATACTTAGAAAGGAAAAAATTGGATAAATCGAGTTGTGATAGCATTGTATAGCCTGTTTTAGTTCAATTCATTTTACCTTAAGTAATCTTTTGATGGATCCAGTTCACTCATTTGATATCATTAACGTCTCATAATACTCATTAAAAAACAAAAATGCTTTCTATCGAGATTTTTTATTCTCAAGATTCGAACCTCAGTGAACTCAAGATTTATTATATTATTCACATTGGATTAAACTTCTATTACTCAATTTAAAGAATCTTTAAAATATTAATCAACATTTTATGAAACTAATAGCCCCAACTTGTCCAATTTGGGTTTTTTTTTGGGTTTAATAATTTGGGGTCTCACTTAGCTTTTCTTGTCTTAGTGCAATATCTTTGACTTAAGATCTTACTTTAATCATTTTTTAATCTAAAATTAGTGCCTATTACTGTGTTTATATTCTAATCATAGAGATTTTAATTAAAATAAAGAAAGGCAAAAGAGTTTTTTTATTTTTTTGAAAAAGGAAAAGAGGGTTACTTTTATAAAATAAGAACATGTTAAGTTGGCCAAACTTTTTGGAGCCAAAAATTAGTTTTACTCTATTTCTTTGTTTTAAAATATTTATTTCAAAGAATTAAAGTGTTTGTTCAAATTTCTTTAAAGAAAAAATAAGTTCTTTTGAGTAATAACACAAGTTACTTTGCAAAAGTTGAAAAAAATAATTTTCACCAAGAATATTCTTGAACTCAATCCAATTCATAAGATTTTTTTTCCTCTTTCTATTTTTACTTTCCTAGGTTTTTCGATAATAAAGTTATCTGCAAATTTTTTTGTATCTTATCATTTCATCGAAATTATTTGCTCATAGTATAATGAAACTATTTGATTATTACATAATGTATTGCTTTTGTGGTTCGCTATGAAAGACAACCAACTCTACAATTATTTTTAATGTTATATCTTCTAAATTAAAATCAAGTTATGTACTAATTTGCAACCTCTGCTACATCTACTTTTATGATATTTAATATATTTCGTATGTTTCAGATATAGCAACCCCCCTCCCCCCTTTTTTTTTACTATATGACATTCACACTTTAATCTCTGAAATTTCGTAATGAGTATATATTTTTGCATGAGCATAATCTATTTTCTGATTAATTACATTACAATACGTTTTTTCATACGTTTTGTATTGAGTTCTAGTTAATTCAACATCTCCACCCCCTCTTCTATTACTAATAATATTTTTCACTATTTTACTAAAATGGAATGAAATATTCTTGTTTTGTTTCGATTTAAATAGATCTTAAGCAATATTTTGATAAACATATTGATCGTGACTGATTCAATTAAGATATTGATATTTGTTATCTTATACAACAAAACTTACATTTTTTTCACCTCTTCAAATGCATTAAGGATTATCAATATTTATAATTAATTTTTAAGTGATCTGATTATATAAATATTTTTTATATCGTTATGTATAAAACTTAAACTCTTTATTCTTTCTTTGTTTTGCTATTGTTGCAATCATGTAGGAGATAAGGTGATAACATATATCCTCTCATCATATTTATGGGTTCAAGGTAAGACAACTTTGGCAATCTTTATAATAGAGAATATATAAAGTGGTCGAGCCAAAATTTTTATTAAGAAAATTATAAAATATGAAAAAATAAGGAAAATGGAAATAATGAGCTAATCCTCTTTAATCGTAAAATACGATCAAAATTACACAACAACAAGTGGAATTTGGGGAGGATAAAATATATGTAGACCTTATTACTATCTCATAGAGATAAAGATGATGTTTTCGGGAAACCTTCATATCAAGAATCAAGCCCCATAAGTAGAAAAAATATGATCAAAATTGAATTGAATAATTATATATAGTAGGGTGACAATTGGGCGGGTTTGGTCAGAATGGGTCAAGACAACAAACGGGTCAAGACCCAACCTAACCCAAATTTACTTAGGTCAAAATGGGTTGGGTCAAAACGGGTTATAGAGCGGGTCAAGATCCAATTCGACCCAATTTTTACTAAGTTTTATTTATTTTATTTGTTCTTTTTCAATATTTTAGTACTTAAATAAATTACATTTTTCTTTATTATGGCTATATAGAACGTATCAAATTAAAAAGAAAAACGTGTTTTAAAAATATTTTAACAAGATTTCTCTCGAGTCAATTCGGTTTGTATATCAACCCAATTTTAAATGGGTTGAAATGGATTGAGTTGAGATGGACTAAGCAAATAAATGGACGGGTTATTAACCCACTTCAACTGATTGGACGAGCTATGTTTAATTTTACAACCTCTAATATATAGTATTAAAATATAAAAAATGGCCTTCACAAGAAAGAAAAAGAAAAAACAAATCTCAATATAGTAATAATATAGTTCTTGCCAATACTATAATATTTTGGCATGGGATTTGTGTGCACTCAAAAGGGTAAAGTTTTTTTTTATAATTTTTTTAAAATTATTTGAAGCAAAAAATGATGGGAGAGTCAATTGACATTAAAACATATATCTAAAAGATCACAACTTTTGTGACTAAATTGAACCAAGTCCTAGGAGCAAATTGGATAAGAAATTGTATGTGCTCATTGGCATTGATAAAAAAAGTTTGAATTATTAAAAAATTAAATTAAAGTTTGACTTTAATTTATATTTGTGTATAAATTCATGAAAACAAAAAGGAAAAGTGAAAAATGTAATTTAGATTTAAAGGATATTTAGCTTAGAAGAATGAATGCATAATATGATTTTGAACCTACATAGTTATTACTAAATCATGACTAATTAGTAGTGTATATATTTTCACTTAATCATATGGATAAATATTTTCCAAAAACATATTTTAATTTTTACATATATTGTTGGTCAAATTGAAAAAAAATCATGTCTAGAAAAACAAATTACTTAGATATACGGAAATTTTACTAATACAAGAAAAATAAATTTCACAAATGACATTTTATATTGATCACCTCCCTCCACCCCCTCCCCCACCTAGTGGCGGAGCCAAAATTTTGATTTAGGGGGAGGGGTCCAAAGTTTGAAGCAGACACACGAACTTGTCGAAGGGGGTTCGCCATTTACTATATATATAAAAAATTATTTTAATCATGTATAAATAATATAATTTTTGCCAAAGGGAGTTCGGATGACCCCTCTAGCCAATAAACAACCCAGTACACTAACTTTGTTTGGATAGTTGTTATGTATTGTTTCATAACGTATTGTATTGTATCGTACTGTATTGTTCCAATGACTACAATGTTTGGATAGATTGTATTGTTCCTCGTCGTTACATAATGCTATACATCCATAATTTGAATGATAAACCCACGAGAAATTGAAGGGTATGTGGTAGATTCCATGAAAAGATAGGGTAAATGATAAATTAGAATTATTAAATAAATAAATAAAGTAAAAAATGAGAAGAAGATATTAAAGTAACGACGCAACCACACCAAATCGATCGTTACACAAAATAGATCTTTTCATCATTACCTAACGATGAAATTAAACGATACGATACAATGAAATTTAAATAACAATCAAAACAAACATTGTACTTAAACTAGCAATAGAATACAACACAACAGGTATCCAAACAAGGGGTAAGCTTTCACTCTGCGCAAAATTTGAAAAAGGATTGAACCACAAGGTTCTATTATACAAAATCTTACTTGCATTTCTGTAATGTAACTTCTTTTGGGATAATATTTTCTGCTTATATATCTAACGCGAAAAAAATATTTTCTGCTTATATATCTAACTCGAAAAAAATGAAAAGAAAAAAAACTTTCATACCCCACACACCCCTAGTATAAATAATCAATACGAATAAATATTTACCAAAAATGACCTATGAGATCATAAAGTAATAAAATGTAAGTTGGTGCAAAGGCAATAATGGAAGGCCTATCTCTTATGGAAGACACAACAGCCCATATTGGCAAACAATTGCAGTCAGACGTTACTTCCACTCCCTTCCTTTCCTTTTTTCCCTTCTTTTACTAATAATAATAAGACCTAAGCTTTTATCCCCAAAGCCACATCTTCTTTTGTCCTCTTTTAAAAAAATAAATTGCTTTCCATATAATTCAAAGATAGCTCATAGTTTTACAATAATTCAATCTTTATGTACGTGGAGATTGGAGATTTCACAAAAGAACCCTCTTTTTACTTACTACTTTCTTTCATGTTTGACCACCTTTTCAATAATAATAGATAGTGTTCGGCTTAATTATCTACACACGTAGAGGTCGTTTGGTTGAGAACAACTTATCCCAGGATTAGTATATGGAATAACTTATTCCATCACTATGATATAAATGGTAGGATAAGTTATACCAAACTTGGCAGCCAAACAAGAAACCAAAATTTTATCCCATCAATATTTTTTTTATTCCTCACACCAAACGACCCCTTAGTAAATAGCTAAAGTGTTTATGAATTAAGTGCTTGTGAGTCAAAATCAATCAAAAGTTACAAATTGATAATATTCATAAGTCTAATTCCCAATTGATCCTAGAAGCTTTTTATTTGGGACAATTTTTAGGGATTATGATGATGGGCATGAAGGCTTTGGTTTTGAGGATAGAAATGAAGGTAGTGCGTCATTTCTGGATTTTAATAAAGCTTTTGAGCACCTTGCTAATTCAAACTTTTTGAAGAAGGAGGACCACCTAGTTACCTTTCATAATGTGATGGCTAGGATTCAAATAGATTACTTACTTCTTATGAAGATAGATAGAGGCCTTTGTAAAGACCGTAAGGTTACCACCCAATGTAAGTTCTAGGAGATCAAGAGGACGAGGAGAAAAAGACTTTGTTTCACTGATTAAGGATCAAATTGGGTGGCTTTGTAAAGATTGCAAGATTATCCTGAGTGAAAATCTCACAACATAAACTTTTGGCGATAGACTTCAAGATCAAGAGGATAAGGAAGTAGAGGACTTTGTTTAACTAGTTGAGGATTAAACGGGGCGTCTTGACCCCATGCCTGAGCATGGAAGATAGCGACCAACGCTTGGGGGAATAATGGGGGATGTGAACACCATTTAGGATAAGACATCAATTGGTATCAAGATAATAGCTAGATAGGTGTTGGGGTTTCAAGGGTAATGGTGGTGATCATCAAGGAAATTGGTGGTAGAATGGAGAAGCCCAAAACAAAGTGAAAGCGAAGAAGGCTGCCTACATAGAAAAAGCGAATGAACAAGAAAATATATAAGGTGGCGAGGATATAGGCCAAGTTCGCAGTTACGACAAAAAAAAGGGTAGCTTTCGAGTGTTTGTATGTGGAACTAGGAGAGAAAGATGAAGATGTACAGGCTGGCTAAAGCGCGGGGGGGGGGGGGGGGGGGGGGGGGGGCAAAAAACTTGGGGCCCCA
>JBCEWC010012859.1:0-15538 GCA_038996855.1 Solanum aculeatissimum | reverse complement strand
AACTGCGGTTTGTAACTTAATGTTTTGGCTTGTTTAGTTAGTTTGAAGGCAACAGACTTGCTTTTATATTAAATTATGAATTATTTTGAGGCGGTTGTATGAACCAAAAGCTAGTAAGTTTTATGTCTCGGTATCTTTAACATTGTAATAATTTGTAGCATGTACTGTAGTAGTATGGGTAATGTAGAAAAAAATCTCGCAAGATATTGGTTAAAATTATTTTGAAAGGTACTTACGCCATAAACTGGAACCTGAAATCAAATGAACTACCTTTAGGACAAAATCATATACTTGGAACTATTTTAAATTCATTATTCAATTATGATTAATATGTCGCGTATTAAACTCTTAATATTTTTGCAAGTATTATGTAAGCCTAGAATTTATAGAAGTGGCATCCTCTCACGAGGGTTTCCACAAGTCCACATTAAATGTGGATTATATCTTAAATTCATGATACATTGACCAAGTTAAATTATTGGCTAATGAGGTTGGATTAATATTTAAGTTAATATTAGAAAGTTTTATCAAAGTACACATCTTATTTTAACTTATTCTCAAATATTCTCTACTAATTCTAAAAATTTCCAAAATTCATCTTTTCTTATTTCTCTCTATACACATCTGATACACTCCTTCACATTCCCACCTCTTCCTCAACAACTCTAATTTTGCTCCTAAAATCAAGCCCAACTTGAATCAGTTACTTTCAATTTTTCTCCAATTTCAATTGGTTTTATCTCCCTATATTCTTTAATTTTAAATTTCAAAAAAAGGTAAGTTAACTTCATCTTCCTCATTCCAACTTCATACCCATTCTTTTTCACTGAAAAAGATCATTGGTATTTTAATTTTTTTTTTCAGTTCATGTACTGATACATATGAATAATCCTCCATTCTTTAGTATTGGGCTCACTCAATTAGAGCAAGAAGAAGTTATTCAAGACGGTGTTTATAGCTCCGATGATAAATTTTTTCATGAAAGCAGATCCGAACATATCCACGATCTTCTATCCATGAAGAAAAAGGGAGAAGTCAAATCAGACAAGGATGAAGCTACAAGTTCAAATCCCCAAGTTCTGAAAGTCTCAAAAAAGCGGAAGAAGAACTTTAGCAGTGACAGAGTTATGATGAAAATTTCTTATTTGAGTGTATCTAATTATATGATACTTGATTAATATTTGATAGAAGAGTTTGAATTTTAACTACATTAATAGATCAATTGAATCATCTGTGATGAAATATGTCGTCAGTACAGTGTATCTTATAACTTGATACAAAACTTTTACATGATACATGATTATACACTTTACTATAGTTACTTGAATCTTTGTATCAGATTTGAGTAAACTTGTTTTCTTGCCATGAATCATCCAAAATGATACTTGATTATTATTTGATATAATAGTGTGGATCTTAACTACATAATAGATCAAATGAATCACCTGTGATGAAAAATATGGTCAGTATAGTATTTCTTATAACTTTATACACCACTGTTACATGATACATGATTATACACATTTACTATAGTAACTTGAATCAGTGTAGCAGATCTATGTAAAATTATTTTCTTGCAATGAATCATCTAAAATGACACTTGATTAATATTTGATAGAAAATTTTGGATTTTAACTACGTTAATAGATAAATTGAATCACCTGTGATAAAAAATGTGGTCAGTACAATGTATCTTATAACTTGATACACCACTATTACATGATACATGATTATATACTTTACTGTAGGTACTTGAATCTTTGTACCAGGTCTGAATAAACTTGTTTTCTTGCAATGGATCATCCAAAGTGATAAGTGATTAATATTTGATAGAAGAGTTATTTTAACTACATTAATAGATCAATTAAATCACCTGTGATGAAACAATATCGGCAATATAATGTATTCTATATTTTCTTGCAATGAATCATCAAAAATAATACTTGATTAATATTTGATAGAAGAGTTTGAATTTTAACTACATTAATAGATCAATTGAATCATTTTTTATGAAAAATGTGGTTAGTACAATATATCTTATAACTTGATATACTACTTGATTATACACTTTACTAAAGTTACTTGAATTGTTGTACCAAGTCTGTGTAAAATTATTTTCTTGCAGTAGCTACTAATTTTTATTTTACAGTAGCGTTTCTTTTTTGTTAAAGATTGAAAATCTGAAAATTTTGAATTTTTGAAATATATTACTCTATTGTATTTTTATTGGGAATTTGATTAGGATTTATTTAGAAAATTTTATGGGATTGGAAGCTAAAACTACTCTACTTTTCATTTAAAATATAATTATAATTAAATATAATGAATTATCATCTATGAATCTAGTTTTCAGGCAATGTATCCACACATGACTTATTTTAAGGGATTTTTGTAAAATTGAAAAGGGTTGGGATTGATTGAAATTTATTGCTTACACTATGTGATTCCTAAAAATTTTACTTAAAATTATATGACTAAAATAAAGTTCAAATTATATATGGGTCAGTCCATTAAATCGAAAAGACAAGCCCAACTCATGTTCTTCAAGCCCAAGGTCTTCTAAAATTAATTAAAGATCAAAATACTCCCAAACCCTACCTTACAACTATATAAAAGGTCTTCATAAGATCAAAAAAAAATGTAACACCCTAGAAATTATTAAAATACCCCGAGATAAAAGATTACTTGCATAACACATCTTTCCAAACTCTTTTGGTAAATTCGAGACCGAAAATGCGATTAGCCCGAAATATTATGTGAATAAATGATCTTAGTTGATTTTTAGAATAACCGGATCAAAAGATAATTTTTGTGAGGCAAAAATGATATTCCAGAAAAGTGTATGACATGTTCGCATCACGGACTTGTTGCGGAATTGCACTTAATTTTGGTCCCATTATTTCTATGGGATTAGAAAATATATCGAAAATAATTCAAATAAAATTACACATACAATGCATTTGACAAATGTGATTTATGTGTTATTTTGTGGAAAAATAGTTTCTGAACGCGTTTTAAGTTTTTTGTCGAAAAATAAATTGAGGTGCAGACTTGCTTTGCCATGGTATTTAACATTTAATTTTAAAAATTAAGGACATTCTAGTCTTTTTGCCACTCATCCTAGACTAAAACCCTGTTGTTTTGACGATGTTTTCAACCCTACATCAAGTCCTAAGCGTGAATATTCAATCATTTACGCTATTTCATCTTAAGAACTAGGGTTATAGAGAAAAGAGGAGGCTAGAGTTCAAGAGATTCAAGGCTAACCTTCATTGTTTGATTTTTCAGTCTTCATTCCAGATATGTAAGGCCACCTAAAATTCTATTTTCGTGCCTAATTTATATTTATTATCAAGAATTCTAGTCGAGAGTCAAGTCAATTTCATTCCTACGATCTTATGGAGAAATTCTAGAACTTTATAATGAAATTCTTATTATCCCATTATTATTATGCTAATAACTTCATTTGTTGGTACATCTATTGAGATTCTTGAAGTATTACTACATTTACAAGAACCCTAGATGAGTTTTGAGAACAATTCCATTATCATGCTTTAATTGCATAAAAAAGTTAAAAAGTCCAAAGTATGAGTTAGTTTCAAGAAGTACCTCAGCATAAGTTAGTTTCAAGAAGTATCTCAACATGAGTTATACAAGTAGTCTATTTGCTATACTATCTTTTGAGCATAGCATATCAGTTTTGAAAGAGCAATCCAGACAGTTAAGATATTTTGCATTACTATTCATCATGCATAAATTTTAGAGTTTAAGGAAACTTAACAGTTCAAAATGCATTATTTTATCAATAAAGAGCAAGACTACTTTCTTTCTTTAAACAGAGCATTACCAGTTATGAGAAAACAATATCAATTTGGAGAAAGAAAAACCAATTTAAAGAAAAACATTTGAGTCATGCCTCCAAGTAGCAAATTTTTAATTTTCCTCTAAAGTGGGACATTTTTATAGTTATTGAGCACGGTGCATGTTTTGGAAGTAGTATTGAGCATCGATGTGGTACAAGTTCAGATAATTTCAACCCCATAAACTACGTAGCCAGCGTAGGATAAGATTGTACTAAATGTACAACTCCTTACATGTCAGTGAAATGACCCAGTTTATATGGATCCCCAACACTTCATCCCTTACACTGGCAAGGTATGGGATGACTCTGGCAACGTGGACAAGACGTTGTATCATCATATGCTCATAGTGATGGTTGTTGATTAGAGAAACTCCCCAAGCTAAAGTATATATTATTTTCAGATACCGACTGAGTTGCATTTAATTATGCATTAAACCAGATATTTTACTTATATTGTATTAATTATGTTATTGATTTATATCCTGAGTTAAGTCTCTAGTTGAGCATCCTATTCTGAGTTTCTGCTTTGGCTAATTAACATATCGTACTGACACCCTTTGGCGTTGCATTGTTTTATGATACAGATTCAGGTATCCACATGATAGCAGACATTTAGTAAGACAACTTTTCAGAAGTAGTTGGTGAGACCTCCTCGCTTTCAGAGGACTCTAGTTAGTCTAGTTTATGTATTTTATTTTATAGTTAGGTAGTTGGTGAGACCTCCTCGCTTTCAGAGGACTCTAGTTAGTCTAGTTTATGTATTTTATTTTATAGAGGTAGTTGTGGGTCTTGTTGCGGAACCTATCTTCAGTATAGTAGAGACTTCATAGATAGAGTCAGTGAGTTAGTCTAGTCTATTCATTCAGATATTTTAAGCATTATTATTATATGTATCAAGAGACATTTTCAGATTCTGTATAAAGCATAATTGAGATTCTTTGAATTTTATTAAATATTGTAAAGGCTTACCTTATAAAGCTTCCGCATGCAAGTTAAAATTTTCAGTTGAGTGTGTCAGCCCGGCCAAGGGTTCGCTTGGGGACCAGTAATGGTCTTCGAGTGCCGACCACATCCAGGATGTAGGCTCGAGGCGTGACAAAAAAAGGAACAAGAGGAACAAGAAGAAGAGAAATACATGAAAAAGTTATGCTCTTCAGTGGTGATCCGCAAGTCTTCCACATACAAAGAAGTTTTTATCTCCAAGTTGTAAGCCACAAGTTTCCATATTTCTACGATTGTGATTAAAGCTTGGCTCTGTGTTTGTACTGAAGTTTCAACAAGTATTTCTTCGATAGAAGAACAAAGTGAACTCTCGAGTTGATGATCGTGAGGAGAAGAATCAGAGGACTACGTCTTTTTCATTAGATTTTATAAAGATTGTAACCATCGCACAAATTTTTGAAATATAAATATTGTTGTTTGCCTCTATTTTTCTTTTCTTGATTGTTATTTTTCAGTAACGAAACTTAGTCGCTTACACAAGCATATTGCAAAGTATTAAAATTAAAATTAAAAATATTGAACCATCCAAGCTAATTTTATATGATAATGTTATAATATTTTTAGATATCGAAAATCAAAATTATCATACCGAATTTTAAAATACCATACCATATAATGCACACCTCTAGCTAATAGTGGTTGCTCTTTCTGTTGTCTCTGCTTTTGCTACAAATTCCTCTACATAGTTAAGAAGCATAAATTCCTCTATATAGTTTGAATGCCGGGTGTTACTCTATAACACAATAACATTTTCGTCCATTTGTAGAAAAATATCAAAAGAAGAAATGAACTATTGTTTCCGTTCGGTAATAAGAAAAGAAGAGACTACTGTAATCACTATTAGGGGTGTATATAAATCAGATTGATTTGGATTTTTTAAATAACAAATTAAATAACTTGTATAGGGGGTTTTAAAATCTATCAATCGAATCAAACTAATTAAACTCAATTTTTCAACCTCAAATTTTTTCACATTTCTCAGGTTCTCGGATTTTTGGATTTTTTTTTTAGTTTTTCTTATTAAGTATTCATACAAACATATAATTAAATTGAGCTTCAAATATTTCTCTAGTTCTACCAATATACAACTATATAATGTGTTGCTTAAGAAAATAACACAAAATATGATATGAGTGATGAAACTAAAATATTCGACAAAAAATAATAATGAAATCGCATAAAACAAATATTGCAAATAAATAAGTCATAATAAAAATTATCATAATTTAAAAGTACTAAATCATGTTAAAATAAGTCTAACAAGTATTAATTATATGACTAATCACTAAGAAAACTAAAATTAGGTTATACATTTTAATTCTCTAAACCAATGTAAAACTAAAAAATAAATATTCAATATTGTTGTCATTCATAGCTTGAATTGATTTTTTTTTTCCTTTTAGCATTAATATTGATTTAATTTTGATTTCAATTTTATTAGAGTTACTAATATCTATGAACTATAACTTTTATTGAACCATTCGAAATTCTTAGTCAAACTTGAAATAATATGCTAAAAGATAAAAACTATGCTAAAGTATAAGAAATATTTATAAATTATATCAAAGTAAATATTTATGTATAATATAAATTTTAAAAATTATATACATACATACATACATATATAATGTAAGATTGATTTTGGTCTGAATTTGACTTTTTAAGTTAAAACCAAATCAAATGCAAGTATAGTTGAGTTTTCTCTTTTCAATATCAAATCAAGTCAAAATAAATAATTAGTCGAAAATTTTTTCTTTGTTTGACTTGGTTTATTATTTGATATGAATTTTTATTCGATTTTGTTCACCTATACAAGAGACTATAAACTCACAATTTCAAAATATAATGAATACAATACTAAAAACTTTTTAAGTTTGAATCAATAAAATGTAAGTCCTGAATCATTTGCTATTGCTTTCCATTACTCATTAAAGATCTTAGGAAAAGCTAACTTAAATACGTAGAGAAGTAGCTGAATCTGTCCTTTTATTTTTATTTTATTTTACAACTTGGTACTATAATGTGATTAATTCACTGCCTGGTATAGTTCTTGGGATGGAAAAAGGAAAATTTGATGATTAGCCAACATGTAAAAACTTTTGAAGGAAATGCCATACTGACTCAATTTGTATTTTAGCTTTAGTTATAACATATTTGAATTTATAGATGACCAAAAGACATTGCTTCAACGCGATTCCTAGCAAGAGGGTATCAGCTAACACCACCCCACTACCCCCACCCCAACCCCTAAAAAATCTCTTATGTTACATCAATCCTTAACATTATTATTTTTTATATTTTCAACCTTTATATAACAACAACAACATACCAAATGCAATCCCATAAGTGAGGTCTGAGGAAGGTAGAATGTACGAAGACCTTACCACAACCTCAAAGGTAGAGAAACTATTTATATTTCTAAAAAATTAAACTCATTATACTACTTAAATTATAGTACCCCCTCTGCTTCAGTAATTTGAATTGCATCAAAATTCTCATTCTAACTTCATATATGGGAATTCTTATTGAAAATTTTACGAAACATACTTCATCTTCACGAACACGAACATCATCACGAATACGAGCACTTCATCACGAATATCATAACGAACACTTGTAAGGAATTCTTATAACTTGAAGCATGTCAAAAGACACTGCCCTTAAGGATATTTCACCTGGAATGGGTGTATCCCATAGGATTCAACAAGTTCTTCTAGTATTAAAGTAGGAACCAGAAGCTAACAAATACTGAAGAAGAAAACCCAACACACCAATAGAATATGAAGAATTGACTTTTTGTTCCTTTCTCTCTAACCAATAGAAAAGGAGTTAGGATTATATATATAAGAAAATGGACAACAAATTGTTGGCTCCAACATCAGCCAACCAACGTTTATTTTATAGTCATAATGACTCTTTTTAATTGAGAAATTAATAATTGAGAAACTAATAGAGGAAATATGATTAAAAACATTAAGACAAAGAAAGAAGATATGTAACGGTTCAACCAATATGAATATTAGGAACTATAAAATGACTAATTAAGGGTCTATTCAATTAGAAAAATAAAAACCTCTTGAATGATGGTCAAAGACTGCATGTAGATACTTAATATGAATACTTTTTTTTGGAGATACCAAATTATTTTTCCAACAATCTCCTACATATCTAAAAAGAAATATTAAGGAATAGAATGAAAATAAAGTTTTGTTGGGTTTTCACATATGAGTACAATGAATCCAATCTGGTGTTCATAGATCATGAACCAGACCTATATAAAATAAGATTAAACTTATTGAATAATTGGTGAAGTTTAGCATTTTTATTGTCACGCCCTGGGAGGGTACCCTTGGTGTGGTCGGCACTCAGAAACCATTGTTGACTCCCGAGCGAACCATTTGACCTCATCGTATTCATTCAATCATAGTTTAACATATCAGCGGAAGACTAAAGATGAAAAAGGTGGACAATCTCAATATATAAAGGTCATAGGCCAATAATCAAACTCTAATTTTTTGACATAAAAATAGTTTTAAGGAAATCATTCAAGAGATAAAGATCTCAAAATCAATTCATTGTTGTCTAGTCTATGAAGCCTCTAACTCTACTATCTAGATGATGTCAATGACAGGTTCATGGCTACCTCAAATCAAATGAAAGAAAATCAGGCTCTAGTAGCTAGATGATAGTAATATGGAAATCCTTCTAAAGCAAGGAGGTCTCACCAATCAGCTAATGTGAATAGATCCTCAAAGAAGCGCCTGTACGTTGATGATCTCTAATACCTGTCTCTGCATCATGAAATGATGCAGTCCAAATGGACATCAGTACGTGAAATATACGAGTATGTAAAATGGCAGAATGAAACAGATTTAGGTAGAATAACATAGAATAACATCAACTCAAAAATACTCAATCAAAATGCCAAATGTCTATCTAAAACAAGAATAAAGAGTAGACAACTACCAATCAATATCAATCCAATCCAATCCAAATCCAGTCAGAGTACTATCAATATAGAATCTATCTGAGATTTTCTTTCATCTGACAACAATCACTTATGAGCCAATGATCGTACAACAATCTCGTTGATATTGCCACAACTGTTCAATACCTTGCCAGGATAAGAACAAATCGAATTCATAAAGAATTCGGTCAACCAATTAAGTCCTATTATTTCAGGATATTACAATGGGGACATGTCTGACTTTAATGAACTTAGTTCTCAAAATAGAAACCTATCTGACTTTAACGGACTAAGTTTTAAAAATAGGAACTTGTTCGACTTTAACGAACTTAGTTCAAAAAATAGGAACCTATCTAAGTTTAACGAACTTAGTTCAAAAAATAGGAACCTGTCCGACTTTAAAGGACTTAGTCCCCTTCTACACTTGGCGATGTAGTTATTGAGTTTGAGTTGGACTTATTCTCACTTAATTCGGTGCTTGATACTCCTCCCAAGACTCAATGCTCATAAACAATTCATTCCAATCAACAAATCAATGAGCCTCTTAATGGACTCTTTCAACTCATATCAAATCAATCTTTTAACAATTTGACCAATCAAACCCATCAACCTTTCAAGAGTGAATTAGACAATCATGTAGGAGGACTTTCAGTTTAGACCAATCTTTAGAGTTCAAATTTTAAAGACTCACAGGACCATCAAATTCTATCAACCTATCATCATGCTCACATCACAATCACAATCAACATTCTCAAATTAAGGCTCTAGACTCAATCTCTAGGTTCATTCATGCAATCTTTTATGAAATAACATGTAGGATTTTTTGAAATAACTTAAATAACATACAGGGTTTATGAAATAACTCATGAAAAATATTTAATTAGTAAAGTCAAGTTTACGATCATCATCAACATATGAAAATACATAGAATGTATATAATTTACAAGAAAACATCATGGAGAACATGCATAGAGGTCAAAACCTTCACAATCTCTTTATTACCGTCAATAAGGGCACATGGGAGAATAATCTCATGTTTTAGGTTAGCCTTACATATTGGAGAATCGAAGAACAATTGAAATTACAAGAAATTGACCTCAATTCTCTTGAAACCTAGCCTTCTCTTTTCTCATTAGCCCCAGTTCCTAAGATGAATTAGCGTAAATGATTGAAAATTTATGTTTTGGAATTAATATAGGGTTGAAAACGACTTCAAAAAAATATTATTTTAGTCTAGGATGGGTGGGGAAAAAAACTAGAATATACTTACATTTAAAACTTATAGTCCAGTACCATAATGGGACAAGTCCGCAACGCGAACTTGTCGCACTATAGTTCATTTTTGACAAAAAACTTAAAACGTGTTTAGAAACTATTTTTCCACAAAATAACACATAAATTGCATTTGTCAAATGTGTTTTATATGTAAATTTATGTAAATCATTTTCCGATCAATTACTAATCCCGTAGAAAATAATGAGATCAAATTTAAATGCAAGTCCACGACGCAAACTTGTCGCGCACTTTTCTGGAATTACATTTTTGCCGTGAAAAATTATCTTTTGACTCAATTTCTCAAAAATCAACCAACACTATTTTCCCTCATAATGTTTTATGCTGATCACATTTCTGACCTCAGATTTTCCAAAAGAGTTTGGGAAGATGTGTTATGAAGCGTTCTCTCATCTAGGGGTATTTTAATAATTTTATCGGGTGTTACATTATCTCTCCCTTAGAATCATTTATTCTCGAATGATGGGTAAGTAAGAGTGAACTCATAGCACGAATCGAACAATCGAGACTCTATCAGATCAACGAATCACAATCAACAAATTACCATCATACCTATTGACCAATCTAAACAATCACAAATCAAACTCAGGATAGAAAAATTAGTTCAGATCAAGAGTAGAGAAGTTCCTTAGACATTCTCACTATCAAGCATGAATGGAATATTAGAACTCAATCAATTCGAATTATGTAAACACCTCGACAATAGTCATTCGAACTTAAGAAGGAAGTCATCAACTCTAATCGAAAATAGGACCATCGTGATATCAATACTCTATGGACACTCTCAAGATCAACTCCTCATCTCAATTGTGCTCCTTTTCATGGCACTTTACTCCATCAATTTAATCTTACAACTTCTATTAAAATCTACGCCTAACCACATCCTCTTATTTCGTTCAAGCCTAACTCTAAGTCTCAAGGTGATAGTCCTACGATGATTATACTTATATCGATCTAACCCCTCGAAATCTATTTTTCATATCTCCATAGTGACCTTTACTTAGAAAATATTGCTCATTCTCACCACTTTCATATGCTCACATAATGGCAACCACACATTCAAGCCTATCACTCTAATCACTTCATGGCCTCTTAAGGTCCACATCACTAAAGAATCTTCAAGCCTATCATAGTACACCTACGCCAACAATCATATGAACTCTTATCAAGAGAGATGCTAATATTCTCTTACCTATCTATCACACGCATATCAAGATTTTTCTAACTCCTCCTCCACATTCATAACCTTAAATGGAACTAGTACAACATTATTATCAAAATTTAGAACACTCATTCTCTCTCATCAACTATCACTCCTCTAATATCATCAACATCTCTATCAAGACTGAAAGAAGAATCACTGAAAGGGCTTGGAACGAAAGATCGTTAGCATGATTCCATCAAGAAATTTTATCTGAGAACATTCATAATAAAGTACGATCTCTCTTATCTTTCGTGACTCATTCTGAGTTCACAAAAATGTACATAGTGTAAAACTCAAATCATATCTCATTCAATAGTGTAAAACTCAAATCATATTTCATTCAACATAGGGCCAGAAACTCTTGGATCTATGACGTAAGATCAAAATCATTGAATGAAGTTATCGCTTCTCGAAACTCAACATGAATGAAAATCAATATATGGTGCATGGGACTAGGCCATGGGCATGCCAGTCATACACCAAACAGGAATAGAGTATCACCTCAACTGAAGTATAAGTAATATATGAGATGATAAAGAATTGATGTCTCATCTTGACCAACCCATCACTATCAAAAGCTCAAGATCTATTTTGGTTCATCACCTCATCATCTCCCCTTAGCTCAAAGGTCATCTCTCTAAGTTTACGAATCAATTCTCTTTACTAAGTTATAAGTACATATCTTCACACATTCGAGGAATCACTATCCATAAGAACATCTTAAACTCTTTTGTTATACTATAGTCGCATATATAGAATAGCCACTAAGACTTTCTTCAAAGTTACTTCTCTGAACTTTCTCCTGTCTCTATAGGAATCTTTCTATATTTGTTGCTCTTACTTGCGTGCATAACCTCTTTCAACAACTCTTAAAATCTAACCTTTTCTTTTTGCCTGCTAACAGTCAACTTCTGTGTTCCCATAAATTTAATTGTATTAAACTTAGACTATAATTGAAACCTCATTATCATTTATCCATAAGCCCCAATCAATTTAATTACTCAAGATGACAAAGATGCTTACATCCGTCTACACCATATTGACAACTCAAATATACTATCTAGATTCTCATAAAAATCATAACTTAGAGTTTCACATAACTTTACACTACCATGGATACACATTTTAAGTCTCTTGTTATCCAATGAGCTATTCTCAATTCACTGTTCCTACCTAAGGGGAACTTATTCCATATTCATAGCATCACCTTCCTTACAATTCAACATCTTCATCTCAAACATACACTATGGCAAGCCTCTTAGAGAAAATCTCCAACTAAGACTATCACTATCACAATGTTATCTACTCTTTCACACTACTCAAAATTCAAGCTTAGGGTCTAGTACTAATATGTGCATCACACTCTTCTCTCATATCATACCAACTTACAACTACTAGGTAAAACTTAGGAACATAGGCCCACTAAAATCTCATAGCGAGTACTCAATCAACACATCCCCTCCTCACAACTCAGTACTGTTCACTCATTCACAATACCTCCTTATCTGACTAAGCTCATAACTCTATGAATCTCATGGGCTCTCACATCAGAATCATAAGCCTAATTTAGATCTATCCTTGCAGAAGTACTATATTCCCCTATACAACATCTATACTTCACCCTCACAATTACGAATACTATAACATAAATATATCAACATAAACAACTTTCTAGTTTGAGCACGTTCTAACCCTTTCTAACAATAAATATTTCTCTATAGCTCATCATGAAAATCATAAGGTACTTACTACTCTTTCATCAAAACTTATGGAAATTGACTCATCATTCCATTACTTACCTAATAAAAAATAACTCTAGTTACAAGCCTCAATCAACCCTCACTTTCACTATCTCATCCTTTCTTTTCCGTCATCATCCTTCTAACTCTATGATGACACAATTCTACTCATGGTTTATAAGATCTTAAATCACACTCTTAGGTTGTAACATTAGACTTTTAGAGACATAACTTTCCCTCGCATTGGTCACATCGGAAACATGTTTTGGATAAGAAAGTCTGGGACATATCTTGAGCTAACTCAAATGCATGATTCACATGAATAAGAGTATATTCTTTTGAGTCAATCAACTTAGCACACTAGTCGGCTTCTCTCAAGCCTTGTGCAGTCTCTCTATCATTCTAATTACTTTATCACAGAGGAACTCATCAATAAGGGTCTAAATTTGCTGTCTCTATCACCTCATAGATGAGGCATAGTCGAAAGATTTAGAACAATGCACAAATAATCATAAATTTCTTAGGGAATAGTTTTATCACACAATTCAAAATCTAAAAGAAGAAAAAAATTTCCTAAATGTTAATAGTCCCTCATTTATAAAAGCGGGGCCCTTTCACAACCATACATAAGATCCTAAAAACATCGCTTCATAGACACCCTAGGATACCTTAAACTCTGTACTCTGATACCAAGTTTGTCACGCCTCGGGAGGTACCCTTGGCATGGTTGACACTCAAAAATCAATACTGGCTCCCGAGAAATCCACTTGGCCTCATCGTAATCATTCAATCATAATTTAACATATCAGCAGAAGACTAAAGATAAAAAAGGTGGACAATCTCAATATATAAAGGTCATAGGCTAATAATAAAACTCTAATTTTCTGACATAAAATAGTTTTAAAGGAAATCAATCAAGAGATAAAGATCTCAATATCAACTCATCATTGTCTAGTCTATGAAGCCTCTAACTCTACTATTTAGATGGTGTCAATGAAAGGTTCATGGTTACCTCAAATTAAATGAGAGAAAATCTAACTCTAGTAGCTAGATGATAGTAATATGAAAGTCCTCCGAAAGCAAGGAGGTCTCACCAATCAACTTAATGCGAATAGATCCTTAACGAAGCGTCTATTGATGACCTCTAATACTTGTCTCTGTATCATGAAATGATGCAGTCTAAATAGACATCAGTACGTAGAATGTACAAGTATGTAAATGGCTTAATGAAACAGATATAAGTAGAATAACATATGATAACATCAACTCAAAAATACTCTATCAGAATGTCAAATGTCTATCTAAAGTAAGAATAAAGAGTAGATAATGACCAATCCAATCCAAATCCAGTCAGAGCACTATTAATATAGAACCTATCTGGGAGTTTTTCTTATCCGACAACAATCACTTATGAGTCAGTGATAGTACAACAATCCCGTTTATTCTGCCACAACCTTTCAATACCTTGTCAGGGTAAGAACAAATCAAATTCATAATGAATCATGTCAACTAATTAAACCTTATTATTTCAGAAATTAAAATG
The DNA here is from genome assembly GCA_038996855.1 of Solanum aculeatissimum. NCBI lineage: Eukaryota > Viridiplantae > Streptophyta > Magnoliopsida > Solanales > Solanaceae > Solanum > Solanum aculeatissimum. The sequence continues at coordinate 928 of JBCEWC010012859.1, read as the reverse complement.
GGATATGTCCGACTTTAGTGGACATAATCCTCAAAATAGGAACCTGCCCGACTTTAACGGACTTAATTCACAAAATAAGAACCTGTCTGACTTTAATAGACTTAGTTTACAAAATAGGAACCTATTCGACTTTAATAGACTTAGTCTCCTCCTACGCTTGGCGATATAGTTATTGAGTTCGAGTTGAACTTACCCTCACTCAATTTGGTACTTGATACTCCTCCCAAGACTCAATGCTCATAAATAATTCATTCTAATAACAAATCAGTAAATCTCTTAATGGACTCTTTCAAATCTTATCAAATCAATCTTTTAATAATTTGACCAATCAATCCCATCAACCTTTCAAGAGTGAATTAGACAATCATGTAGGAGGACTTTCAGTTTAGATCAATCTTTAGAGTTCAAATTTTAAAGACTCACAGGACCATCAAATTCTATCAGTCTATCATCATGCTTACATCACAGTTACAATAAATATTCTCAAATCAAGGCTATAGACTCGATTCCTATGTTCATTCATATAATTTTTTATTAAATAACATGTAGGGTTTGTGAAGTAACCCAAATAACCTATAGGGTTTATGAAATAACTCATGAAACGTATTTAATCAGTAAAGTCAAGTTTACGATGATCATCAACGTATGAAAATACATAGAATATATATATATATATATATATATAATTTACAAGAAAACATTCATGAAAAATATGCATAGAGGTCAACACCTTCACAATCTCTCTATTACCATCAATAGGGGCACATGCGAGAACAATCTTATGTTTAAGGTTAGCCTTACATACTTGAGAATCGAAGAACAATTGAATTTGCAAGAAATTGACCTCAATCCTTGTCACGACCCAAGCCTAGGGCCTAGACGTGACATGGCGAATGAGGAACCCGAAGGAACCCCAAACAAGCCTCTC
>JBCEWC010012858.1:0-15539 GCA_038996855.1 Solanum aculeatissimum | reverse complement strand
GAGAGTTTTTGGGAGAGTAATGTAGATTAGAGGATTTGGTTTCTATTGAAGTGTGATGTAAAGACTAAGTAGAGGGGGTATTTATACAAATCTTTAGGGGTTATAAGTCTTGGTAGGTACACCTACCTTGGGTATAATGATGTCATGGATGAGATCAAGAAAAATATAATGTCATGGATGACATCAAAAAAATATATATATGATGTCATGGATGACATCAAGAAAATCCTTTTCTTTGGAATATTACATATGGAGAGTCAAAATTCCTTTTAAGGTTTCTTGTTTTGTCAGGCTGGTGGCCAAGTAAAGCCTGCCTGACCCAAGAGAGGTTTCAAAGAAGAGGTCTTCAGATTTGTTCAAGATACCCATTATGTGGTCACAATGGTAAAAGTAACGAGCATCTTTTCTTACATTGCAAGACAACTACAAATATTTGGCACATGTGCCCTTTGTATAAACTGGACTATGCCTAGTTCTACCATGGAACTTCACTGCAGGAAGTGTGTGGGTTAGAGAGGAGGTGAAGAAGAGTGGTGGCAGATCATTCTAGTTTATGTATGGTTAATAATATGGAAGGAAAGGAGTTCAAGATACTTTGAAGACACTAACAATCCTATCCAGAAAATTAGGATGAATTATCTTAGTCACTTCTTTTCTTTTTTTTTTTTTTTTTTTTGGGTGTAAACACAACATGTGGAAGTAGGTGAACTGGTAGGTTCAATAGGCAAGGTGTAAGTTTTTGTCTTGTTCAGGAGCCCCCTTATATGTATGTAATGCTCACAACTCAGTTCCATTTCGTAGCTGAGTTTTACTGTTAATACAAGTGACCTTTATTTTTTAAAAAGCAACATTTGAGTGACTGACTGGAGGATAAGGAGACAATAACTGATGAAACAGCCTACCAAGGCAGCAAAGTGGCATATTAGCTTTAATAATATCGAAAGTGTGAGTGAATAATAAAACGCCATCAAACTTTAATAAGTGTTACTTCAATGATATACGATTCAGACCTCAACATTCCTTTCGACAGCTTCACTTCCATTGTAAGGTGTCGTGAAGGTATAGTCATAGTCAAGCACCACCTGTTGCAAAGGTTTACTGCAAACACACACAAATAAAATGAGAAAAGGAGGGAGAGAGAGAGAGAGAGAAAGGCAATGAAGAAAGCCTTCTATCAGACGACTTTCACAATGGATATCAAAACCTATTTCTGAAGGGGTGTTAAGTAAGAAATGAACACCAAGTAAAAGGACTGATCTGCTCTAAATATATGACCTCTAGTTTGTCTAAGTCCTGTACCAGAATCATCCAATTGTCATCAACATTCTTTCAGGTCAACAGCTAAAGTAAAAGATCACCATGATCCATGTCATTTTTTTTGGTAATCCAAAGTTGTAAGGACATGCTCCTAATTTTGTTATTAGAAGTTGCCGACATTCTAGGAGGAAAGAACGAAGAAAAACATTCAAAACAGTTGCTGGTTCTTTTTAAAAAATATATATATTTATTTGTTTCTGTTTTCCTCTTTTTTTTTTCTTTTTTTTTTTACAGCTTAAGCCTTTCAAATGTGCGAAGAACCATTCATGCAAGTATCAAAAATTGTACTAAAACCTTCATACGGTTGTTTTTTCCACATATGTTTTATCAGTGGTTCTTTTATATTTTATTTTTGGGATATTTGGTGACACATATGAAGAAGTTTTTTCCTTATTTGACAGTTAAAAGTTTTAACTTCTACGAGAAGCTCCATTTGAACTAACGAAGTGTTGTTCTGGTGAGCTGGTATTTTCTGCAGAGGCTACTGGTTTAGCCAAAGGCCTGAAAGCTGATCCTAGTCAGATTCAATCTATTTGACTGACCCAAAGTTATGTCTGTGTTGGATGTTTGCAATTCAGCAGTATAGTGAACTCTATCACAAGGTTATAGAAGGGATCAACCTTCCATTGAAGTATGTATATGGTTTTTGAACATGACTTGTTTATATGTGTATGTCTTTTGAACATGTCTCTCTGTTGATATCTTCACTTATAAGATTTCACATTTTACTTTGTTTAAGTTGGCTTATTTTACTCTCATTTTTACAAAGTTATATTTTATATTATATTGATTACTGAAGAGGCAAAGATGTGGAGTTAGATCAAGAGTTGTGCAACTCTTGAATAAAAGACAAGTTTTCTTATTATTTATGTCAAATTCTTTCAATTATCTTTATTATACTTTAATAGGTTTTTAATATTTACTTTGTTGCATTGTGAATTGGAGGAGAATGGATGAAATATTGTTCATATCAGAGAACGGAGTCTAGCACTCTAATTGCCTGAATAAAAGATTGAATCACATGTCTTCTACAAACTACATGTAAGTACTTCCACAGATATCTCTCATAATTTAGGTATAGTTTTGTAGCTCTATTCTTAGAATTTTGAATTATTTTGTGCCGAAGTCCCACACCCGGATCTGTACCCCCCAATCTTAAATTTTAGATCATGCCGAATCAGCAAATCCAACCTCTAGATCCGTATCCAACACCCGCACCCTAGTTTGGGCAACATAGGCGTAAGTTGCTTAACAAAGATAACACCATCCATGCAAATATCGCAAATGGAATATGGGTACTAGCCTAGAATAAAGCATGAATGGAATATGGATACTAACCTAGAATAAAGCATGAATAAAGGAGCATTGATCTCAATAAAAGGCAATGAAAATGCTACTAATTCTTCTAGGAATTGTCCTAAACTTCACCGAGCCAATACCTCCTAGTAAAAGTACATTATGTCTTCTCTACCTCTATATTTTTTTTCCCAGTTACACATGTAACTTCCATCAAAAATAGAGATGAAGGGAGGAGTTAACTAAAAGAGGATCCAGGGATGAGAGAGAACTAAAAAAAGGATCCAGAATAAATGATATTTGAAATAAGTATGAATTTCACATATAAAATCCAGTCTTGTAGTCCTCAATTAAAACATCAAAAAGCTTTGGTTTCCCTATTATTAATTCCCCCACTTACCCCCTCTTCCCTTGGCCGCCCCAACACCCAAAAAGAAGCTGAAATTGATACTCACTCCCGGTACACAATGTTAGCTGAATGAGTTCTTTAAGCAATTTAGGCGAATCCAACCTTTAGATCCGTGACCAACACCCGCTCCCGAGTTTGGGCAACATAGGCATAAGTTGCTTGTCAAAGATAACACCATCCATGCAAATATCACAAATGGAATATGGGTACTAGCCTAGAATAAAGCATGTAGGAGTGTTGATCTCCATAAAAGGCAATGAAAATGCTACTAATTCTTCTTGGATTGTCCTAAACTTCACCGAGCTGATACCTCCTAGTAAAAGTACATTATGTCTTCTCTAATTCTATTTTTTTTTCAGGTACACATGTAACTTATACCAAAAATAGAGATGAAGAGAGGAGTTAACTAAAGAGGATCCAGGGATGAGAGAGAACTAACAGAGGATCCAGAATAAATGATATTTGAAATAAGTACGAATTTCGTATTTAAAATGCAGTCTTGTAGGCCTCAATTAAAAAATCAAAAGCTTTGGTTTCCCTATTACTAATTCCCCCACTGAACCCCCCTTCCCCCGACCGCCCCAACCCAAAAAGAAGCTGAAATTGATACACGCACCAGGTACACAATGTTGGCTGAATGAGTTCTTTAAGCAATTTAACTCAGCAGATAGCTTTCCTTCATCAACTGAATTAATTGGAAAGCTAATAATACCTTCTGAATTTCCATTTTGCAGCTGCTGGAACTTCAACAGGTGGTAATGCCTCGTGTTTCCAACCAACTAGAGCATCAAATGCATTAAAGTGAATTTTTGTGCCAGTATTCACATGTTTAAGCACCAAAGAATTGTCCCCAAATACCATCTCTGGCAAGTGAGAGGTCTGAAGTTCTTCTTCCCATCTGTATGCATTTCAAGCCATTTAAGGAGGAATTAGACCCTTTCAAGATATCAAAGAGATAAGTGTGCTTTCCTAGAAGAGGATATGGACTATTATATGCAAAAACATAAAAGTCCACAAAAAAAAATAGTTCAATATAGAAATTGCATGGCAAATTTTTTCGTGGGGCTGGGAAGAGTTTAAGATTTAGGGATGCTTCTTTAGAGTTCATCTGTAACATGTGGGAAGGGAACGGACAAATGTTTTCTGGACCAAAATTGCATAACAACCCTCATCAATATACAGCACTCAACCTAAAATTTGCAGGGATTTGCATACATCAAGATAAGAATCATTAAGGCCTCAGTGATGAATCGTTGAAATTCAGCATCATGAGGATCTTTCCGAGGCAGTGCAAAAGATTCACACAATACGAAATTGCTATTAGTCCTCGTCCAGATATCTATTATGGATTAGAACAGTTCAAAGTAAGTACAGGAAAAGGCTATAACTCTAATTGGCAGGAGCAGAAGTCTTATTTCATGTTGCACATCCTAACCAAGTCAAAATCCCCACATTCCAACAGTAGTCTGTATAACTTTCTGTTTCCAAGTAGTTAATCAATGAACTACGCAGCAATCCAAAATTAATGCTTCTATCAGTAGTGAGTTCTACTCCTATTACACAGTCTAGTCTAAACTGCTTAAACATAAACCAGGGGCAGTCAGGAAAACAAATCAGTGCTTAATTGAATTGTACATATAAAAAGGGTAAAAGAGTACTGTTGACGCTGAAGAGAAGTGAGAATGGAACGCTTCCGAGACTCAATCTCCCAGCCATGAATGCGGAGTCCACTCCGTCCGTCCGGCAGAGGCTCAGCTCCGGCAGCCTTTAATTCTCTCTCATCACTCTCCCACTCCATGTTCCGATCGTCCGGCAAAGTACTTTAAATTTCTGTAAGTAAAAAAAAAAAAAGAAGACAAATTGTGGATCCAAATATAGATGTCTTCGCGAAAATAACAAAGAAGTCAAAATTCACAAAAAAAAAAATTAAATATTAGAAATCTCTATCTATCTATGCTATATTAAAATATTAAAAGTGTAAAAATATTTAAAAATATTATTTAAATTTTTTGTTCTTTATTACAAAAAATTTTAGATAAAATATATGGAATGAAGTGATAAAATAAAGACTTCGAGCCGTGAAAAAACTCATAAATCTTCATTATTATAATCAAGAAAATACCATATAGTCGCTAAGGAAAATTTTAATTTATCATGAGTTCTAATTAGTGATAAAATCTCTATATATAGGATCCTTATAAATAAATAATTTATCAAAATTAATGAATTACTTATCTTTTTATAAGTTTATAATTAAATTTTATTTTTCCTTTTGTTATCAAACAAGCTATACGCGTATAGCAAAACTAATTTATATAAAACTATTGTAAATTGTAATTTTTTTTACATCAATATGATTAAAAAATGTATATGTTTGAAGGATGGTAAAAGTTTGACTCTAAAAGAAATTATGATAAAAATAAATAAATAAAAAGAGTATTTCAAAAAACAATTTTCTTTGTTAAATCTTAACCCAAACCATGACTAGTCAAAAAATTGAGAAGATCATTTGTAAAAGTCATTTAATAAATGAATGTGGATGTACTTTGGCATAATTACATAATTTAACTTGATTGGTTAACCATTTAATTACTTGATTGGTAAAAAATTAAACTCTAATTAGAACGTAGAATCGAATATAGTTTCATGCAATTACATGGGTCACTTTTTATTTTATTTTAATTGTTTTCTTTTAGTACTTTTTATTTTAACTTTTATTTTTGATAATTGATTTTATTTTTAAGTGATTTTAATTATGTAATTATATTTTTGCAATCAAATAATACATTTGTAATTATGTTGTAATTATATTATGGCAAATCAATATATGTCTAGTACTGTAACGTGTAATTATTAGATTGTTCAATTATTATCCTACTATTTATTTCCTCTGTAATTAGTACATAAATTCCAATTACAAGACGCTTTTCAAATAGACTCTAAGGGATCGTTTGGTTTGAATATTAGTTATAGATGGAATAAGTTATGTTGAAATTAGTTATGATGAGATAAGTTATGCTGAGATTATTTTTTATGGATTGTTTGATTTGTTTTAGTCAAAATAATATTCATTACATAAATGTTAAGAATAAGTTGTTTGTTTACCAAATCATCCTTCATTTTATTTAGGTTTTTTATATATATTTTCTTTGCAAGCATTACTTATTTAATATTCATTTTTAAAATAAAACTTTCATCTTATTTAGCTTAAATATATTTATTTGTGCATTTTCATGATGATACCGTTTGTATTTAAAAATAAAACTTTCTTTTTAATTAATTTAAAAATAAAACTTTCATTTTAAGTTTGTTACAATAAAAAAAGATTTATTAATAGAAACCAAAATATAGATAAACATAAGAATTAGTCAAAAAAAAATTATAAATAATAAATATGTTATATAATATAATTTTAATAAAAAATAGAAACAACTATCATCATAAAAATAAGGAGTGAAGGTAGTGAATATTGTTATATATGTTATTAAACAACAACAACAACATACCCACAAGTGGGGTCTGGGAGGGTAGAATGTACGCAGACCTTACCACTACCTCACAAGGTCTAGGTTGTTTCCTGGGAACTCTCGTCTCAAAAACTCATAAGTAGAATAAATTAGATATGAAAAGAAGGGAAAGAAAAAGAAATAGGAAAAAACAACTAATAACGGAAAGCACATGATAGTGTGTAAATACGATAAAAATCAACACATATACGACGAATAATGGCAACACAGGATATAAAAACACGACTAATCCTACTACTCTACTATACCTCAAGGTCAAATATCAACCTAATCCTACTATCCTATTAGCATGCTACTCTAATTCGCGACCTCCACTCCTTTCTATCTAAGGTCATGTCCTTGATGAGATCAAGTTTAGCCATATCTTGTTTGATCACCTCCCCCCAATACTCATTCGGTCTATCTCTACTCCTCTGTGTAACTCCTAAATTCATCCTCTCACACATCTTAACAGGAGCATCAGTACTTCTTCTCTGCATACGTCCAAAACATCGCAGTCGCTTCCCTCATCTTATCAACCACAGAGGCCACCTCTAGCTTCTCTTGATGGTCTCATTCCTAATCTTATCACTCATGGTATGACCACACATCCATCTCAACATCCTTATCTCTGATACTTGCATCTTCTGAACATGTGAGTTTTTGATTGGCCAACATTTCACCTTATAAAAGCAAAGACGATCTAACCACCATTTTATAAAATTTACCTTTGAGTTTAGGTGGTATTCTTCTTATCACACAGTACTCCAAAGGCAAGCCTCCATTTTGTCCATGCTACCCCAATACGATGTGTGACATCATCGTCGATATCGTCACTGCTCTAGATGATGGACCCAAGATATTTAAAGTTTTCTCTTTTACGAATAGATTGAGTGGTAAGCCTCACATCAATGTTTGTTTCATCCCTCAGAACACTGAATTTGCACTCTAGGTATTCTGTTTTGGTCCTGCTCAGTTTATATATGTTATTATGAATAATGTAAATATATCTGAATCTAAAAAATGAGGTATAAAAAGCGTTTAAAGGGATATTTTATCATTTATTTATTGATTGATTTTATTTCGAGAATAATATACCATCCAAGAGTAAGGATAACTTGTCTCGACATTAATTATTAATCTCAAAATAAATTATCCCAAACTTGCCAACGAAACAACATATTAAGCAACACTATAACTTAATTCAACATAAAGTAATACTATCAAGTTGAATGGAATAATTTTATCCTCAGATATCGTTTGGTTCATGGGATTAAATTTATACTATGAAGTTTATACCAGACAAAATTCTTACTTCCAATCAAAGTATAGTTTTAGTTTCAAACATAATCGATATCTCCCCTCATTTATTGTTTAATACAAAGGATAAGGGATAACAACAACAACATACCCGATGAAATTTCATGTCTGGGGAAGGTAAAAATAAAGGTAGACCGTACACTATCTCATAAAGATAGAGAGACTGTGAGGTATTGATAAAGTCTACGTACATTTAATCATGTATTTAGTAAGGGATGTTAATTACACCAATTATACTATAATAATATAAATTCTCACAAAATATCCCATTCGTAAGCTAACATTATCTATTAAATTCCCCATGCCAAACAATACAAGACATTCCAGCCACAAAACTTAACAATGAAAATGATATTGTCGCATTAGACGCTTCACCAAAATGAGCAGCAATCTAATTGAAGTAGGTTCATTCATCTTTACTGACAAAAGGCAAATCTAAGTACAACACCATATCATGTCTACTGTATGCTTGAGACATCAATGTAAAGCGATCGAAAGTTAAATACCGTTAGATCCAGCTTTAATCACTGCTAACTGCTAACAAAATTCAGCTCATCTCCTAGACTCTCTCCATAATGCGTGTTCATTCAAGTTGGGTTGATGAGAAGACTCCACATAAATCAGTACATTCCACTCCGAGTATTTGTAAATTCCAGAATTTGGCACTTCCACGACTCACCCTTGGTTCTGCAATCTGCTACTTCTACGGACGTTCTGGGAATTCGGGGTATCAACCTTCGCAATCGGCTTCTTACAAGTCTTACTTTGGGGAGTGCCATTGGATCCTTGATCTGTTGCATTATCTTTCTGAGAATTCACGGTACCAACCTTGCCCTTCTGCTTCTTGGAAGTCTTATTGCGGGGAGTGTCATCTGGTCCTTGACTTATCGTATCAACTTTTGCTGTTTGTTTACTAGATTTTTTTCCACTTGCCTCCTGTATCAACAAATCTTCTTTACTGTTATCTATTGCAGGACTTTTTTCTTCATTAAGACATTGCTTTGGTGATTCCAATTTTTCAACCCCATTGCAGGAAGCATCATTCGTGATGCTTTTAGATTCAGTTCCAAGTGGTTCTCCAATTATCTGTGATGAGGATGGAGACTCTTTCGACACTTTCTGACTCATAATTGTGTCCCAGCGAGAAGAATGACGCTGGCAATGACGAGCATTTTCAAACCATTTACTGACCTGCATATTTGATACAAAGAAACTGAGAAAAAAAAGGCAGCAACGAAGCAACAAAGAAGACAAAAGTGACAAAAAACAGGATGAAGCATAAATTAACAAATGTCAGGGAGAGCTTATAAAACCTGGTGGGCCGTTAACCCTAATTCTTTACCCAACTTCTCCTTTGCGTCACGGTCAGGATACTGATTGTCCTTGAAGGATTCGTAGAGTCTCTGAAACCCAAAAACATTTAGCTATAGTTGGAAAATGAATTTAAACGAACAGAGGATATTCTACTATTAAACTAGAAAATTACATGTTAATCCCAAACTAGTTGGGTCTGCCATATGAATCCTACGTAACCATTCTGTTCTTTTCAGCCACATTTCATTCACAAACTAATCAATTTGTCTCTACAAGCAAATTTTTTTTCTTTTAAAAAAAAACATGATTAAAAAAGTCACCCATACAACATTTTTAGAGAAAAAATTAGTTCAGAAAGCAGGACCATATTAGGCAAGCACAGCTATAAGCAAGTGCTTCTTTCTCTTATGGAGCACTAAAGAGTAAATAAGGTTCACTTAAAAGCTAATGAAGTTGGTTTATCATATCCATTGTACCCAACCACTTCAAGGATGAGATAAATATGACCTCCTACCAGTAGGTATTATTTTAAATTTCATTGGGAAATAAGATGCCGACCCCACTTGACAGATTTCAAGGGGTATGTTGTTATTGTTGTTGGAAAGTAAGATGTCACTGAAACTATAAACATATGTAAAACAGTTGACTAGGTTAAAGCCCACAAATACCTTGGTAGCCACTTCTCCATATGTTTTTCTTTTACCACTTGAATGAGATTCGGAGGTGCCCATGCCTCCACCTTTGAGTTTCTCAGAGAGTCCACTATCAGAAGTATGTCCACTCCCTTTCTGTTTCCCACTTTGACACTTGACATCTGCAGGAGTCGAACTAGGAGAAGCCATAGCACCTTTAGCATCTCTGAACTTTCTCACCTTGGGTAAAGGACCATCTTCATAATCTTCATCACTAGAATCAGAAGATTCATTTCCATACGTTTCCTTCATACACCAATGAATCCAAGCAAATTAATCCAATCAGGTGGAAGACGAAAAGATAAGGAGTCATGTTGAAGAACACAAGCACATACATGATTGATGAATATATGACATACAGATACGTACCATTTGAATGAAACAAATCGTTTTTTTAATATAATAGATCTTAGTTTATGTTAATACAATTAAGAAAAAATAGTGTGTCCCTTTGCAGACAAGCGCTTTCCTCAAATTCTCCCATAAAAATAGCAGTTAAGCCTTCACAATTTTAAAATCCAAGATAAGTGCAAAATTGATATTTCAACTTGACTGTGCCAGAGTAATATATCCATCAACTCCACCAACAACTGAACCACATCATATGAAAGTTAGAAGCCGTGGTTCGGGAAAAGAATCCCATTCTTTCCAAGAAATGACCTTTATATCAAGTAACCAAGTCAGGAAGATATCAATCAAAGGAGGTTAGCTACTGGAGATAGTGAGAATATACCTCAGTAACCTAAACATTAATCATGTAGCTCTTTAAGAGAAACAACAGTTCTCCGCAATAATGATAACAGCTTGTACAACTTAAGCATCTACTATAAGGACTTAGATCGACTCAGATGTTAGATTTCAATTTGAATGTTTTAGATAAGAGCTTATGTTGTTTTTCCAACAAAACCTTTTTGCTGTAAAATTCAGTGATCCAGTTTTTGTATATATGCCATGTACAATCTGATATTTTAAAACTTCAAACCACAGAAAGTGATTACAATACACAATCACAACGAGGCAAAATGTGAACCCCAAGACCAGGGTGTTATGTTTTTGTTCCCACTTATCTCTCTCTATCCTTGTCCATCAAGAATAGGCTCTCGTGACAAATTTTAAACTGATGAAATCATGCAAAAAAGCAGAAATTTATGTTAATGTGAATGACCACTCAAGGATAGATAAGTTGCATGTAGTGAAAAATCAAGGTTATAACCCAAACAGAAACTGAATCTTTGTGCTAAAGAAGACATGGAGTAATAGTGAATATGACAATCTCAAAAATGATGACAGAGATTAACTGGTCAAGCAAAAATGCCACGATCAATGCCACTGGAGCTTCCATGTATTCTTCTAACAAATGGATATTCCGCATGGAGTGAATAAGTAAATTTCATGCTACGAATCTAAACTGTTAGGAGATCAACCAAGGCAAGAACATGTCAAGAGGGTTGGAGAAGTACTACATTAGTTATTATATACATAAATACTGCTCCAGATAATTAGAAGGCATATATGTGGATAATTATACAAATGGACTATTACTTAAAAAAAAATAGAAGCTTACATCGTGCAGCTTTTTGTAGTCCAACCTCTCTAAGTGCCTTTTGGCAGAGACAAGAGGGCTACCAGACTGCATAAGATAGGACAACTCATCCTTCAGTGAATTCCTTTTAGCTTTGCCAACTTTAGCTTTTTTCTCTTGGGAAGCCGAGTTTGGCATACTGTTATCTATTGAACTGGAAACCACTTGTTCATCACCTTGCAACCTATTAGTATCAAATATAAGACTAAAATCCTCAGAGTCGGAAGTAAAATCAGAACTTGAACTTTCTGCTTTAACCGGCTCATCCTTATCTGGATCATCAGGATTGAAGTCATCATCTTCTGAGTCATCAGAAGGAAGCCCCAAAATCACATCATCTTTAGGAGGGACTTCAGCCAAGTCTTCTGATGCAGAGTAAAAATCAGATTCATCAGAACTGGAGTCATCTTCCGAATCATTTTTTTCTGCATCTGGATTTTCAGGGTTGTAGTCATCATCCTCTGAGTCATCTGATGGAAGTCCAGAAATATCATCCAGCTTGTCTCCAGAGGCAGCAGCAGCAGCTTCCTTGGGATATACTTTCTACACATATTAGAAGAAAACACTTAGGAACAACGTTTAAGATCATAACGATCATAAAAAACTGACTGCTGATTATCCAGAAAGAATGATCAAGACATGACCTCCCAGCTATCAGTGACAGAAAGGTTTGTTCCTTGAAAATCATTAAGCAAGTCAATGCAGTCAACTTTGCAATCACAACCAGGACAAAGCCAGCCTTCATCATCAGGTGGAACTGTCAGCATACCAAGGAACAACAGAACCATGAGAGTAGGAAAGTCATTTGACACTAGATAAAACAAAAGCTATCAGAACAACAATTAACAGGAAAACTGAACATTACTGTCTTCTTTTAACAGAGGTGGCTCCACACACAACTGATGAAATCCACGCTCACAAGCTCCATCACAGAGGATTATATCATTATCAGCTGGCAGATCCATAGAGCCACACTTCGCACAGAATATCTGCAGAAGAATAAATATGCCTGAGTAATCCAGTTAATGCATCATAACACCGTGAACACATCTAAAATTATAGCAGCCAACAAGCATATCCTACATCTTCGCTGTCAATCTCCCCTTCATTGTCAAACAAAGATTCTGGAAGCCTCCCTTGAGCAAGTAATGTGTCAAGGCGTTGAAACAAATCTCTAATTTTCAATTTGTAACGAAAAATATGAGTCTTGGCTCGTTGTAGCTCCTTCTCAAGCTTTATCTTTTCTAAGCTGCAAGAGTTTCGGCACCATAAAACTCAATGATGACTTTGAAAAGTTCTCAAAATTTTAAAATAAACAGAAGAATACAGCAAAAGTGAGTTAAGCAAGAAATAACAACTACCCCTCCCCGACTATTACTGTTTTTGATTAGTCGGTACCTCCCAGAGTATTCCAAGAACATACATCAACAGAAAGATTATGCAAACTAGCCAACAAAAAAGGCATTGATATCCTGAGATGAGCTTTAAGAGTGAAGAAAGCCCATAGCCTTTCTTTGATGAAATTCATTACATAATCAAAAAAAAAAACAATTCTACTTCACAACATAATGCTAGTGATGCACACCTGCAAGCTCAAGCCATCATCATAAAAGCAAAATTGACCTATAATTTTTTTTCCTTACTTGTTAAGGTAAATAATTTTACTGATATTTGGGTGGGAAGGCCAATATACAGGCATTAACCTAGAATATTTTAAAGTAATATCTCTCTGTTCAATGAACTAAATGAGTACTATGCCTTTTTTTTAATCAATACCAATCTTGTATGCCTTTTTTTAATCAATATCGATCTTGTAAACAGTTCACACTCCACAAATAGGAAATATTGCTTTAGGGTAACAAGCTGCTATGAGCAGTAGAGTATTTGGAAGTCAAAAAACTGTGTACAATAAAGCTGCAACAAGGTACAGAAGATTGCTTTTTCCAACCTTCATTAAGCATTCATCAATTAAATTCTCACATACTACTACTTAATAGTTCTGATAAAAGGTAACAAACCTTTGTCCTTTCCAGCCTTCACCAGAGTAAGCTTCAATCAAGGTCTGTTCATATGTTATTCTATGTAATAAGTACCTCAGATGGCCCTTTATTCTTGTGAATTCATTCCCAGCTATATGCTTGCTATGTTTTTTCTTTCTCCTTTTTCTTTTCTTTTCCTCAGTAGCATCATGAGTTACAACAGTATTATTTGGCTCAGAAGTTCCAGACTTCTCCTTTGACTTCGAGCGTAGAAGTCTAGTACTGCTGATAGGGGATCCTGAAATAGATTTTCTTTTTCTCGGCTGACCAGGTGTTTTCTCGTGACATTCTGACTGGTTAAGACTTTGAACTTTATTTTCACATGCCTCTCCTGATTGTTCAACACCAGGATTTTCAGACATATTACCTGCTGATGCTGTGTAATGGTCCCCAACAGCTGTTCTTGCTACCTTTTCAGCTGACACTGCCGTGTTTCCTAGAGTTGACATCTCAGTTTGATCTTCTAGCTGAGATCTTATCTCTCCTTGATTGGCATTACCAAAAATGTCTTCAAGAGACAGTTACCCTACATGCAAATCCTACTATCCCTACTTCCACTAGTTTCTTCTCTTCATTTTCATCTTAATGACCTCTGAACTCAAGTTCTAAGTTACTGTAGTGATGAATATACTCAAGGATACAAGATCACTAGAAATCCATTCTCCCAATTCTCACAAAAACAATGCCATGGTGCTCAATTTCTTATACTCCAAACGGAAAAATCCAATATTGCTTCTCTGGTAAAAAAAAAAAAGAGGCATGAGCACATAAATATCAAATGAAGTTGCAGTTATTAAAAAAAAAGAACTTAAATTTAATTGCACCAAATACTAAAAAATGTGAGATAAAAAAAATAGTAAAGATCATCTAACTATGTGCTTAAAATAGTGAGGATTAATGTTTGATGCAACATTAGTAACATTTATTTGCTGGCATTTTCTCTAATGTGTACATCACTGTGTCACATGTTACTACAGAAGCACTATTAAATACTTATCTACTTTTGGCTATACTTCACCAATTCAACTGAACCAAAGAAGAACAGAGGCTAACTGATCTCCTTTGAGTAATGAGGAGATGAAGCACGAACAGATAACACCAACTCTAGGCACCTTCATGCCTTCAACTAGTGGGGGCAAAAAAGTTATCCAAATACAGTAACCCTCCTGCTATATTTTCTACATAAAGTACCAGGAATTGGTAATTAATCCGTGTAGTTAGAAAAAATGTAGCTTGAGTCCTCTCAGAACCTCTCTTCTTCTTCTTTTATAACAAAGGGAACCCGCAGCCGCTACTCTTTGGATGCGCACAGGGTGAACCCCGCTCCTATGCAATAGTTCGCAAACTACATAGGAGAGGTAATCCGCACTAGGTAAGTCCAATGCAACAAGCTCAACCCAGAAGACAAACCCCTTGCTTTCGCTGGCAAGGGGTTTCGAACTTGAGACCTCCAACGTGGAAGTCTCAAACCCAGAAAGCTCAATCAATAAAGAGCATTTTACTGGAATGGCTTAACTTAGTTACTTCCCAGAGGCCACATTACACCTGAAAAGAAGCTGCAGACCTAGGGCAGGTTAAACTTGCAAGGTTAATCACCTTAGTAAAAAGGTTTGTTTCAGATATAATTTACTTGAATTGAGCATAGAGCCATACTGAATTTCACTGCCCTATATGAGTACATTGGCCTGGCCGACAAAACTATTAGTTTTATTTATAGGTACATGTCACTTAACAACCGGTAAAAGGTTATTATGACCACCAAGGCTAGGACGGCGAGGACAAATAGGAAGAAATCATCTAGTGTTTGGGATTTGAACCTAAGACCTCATG
Source organism: Solanum aculeatissimum (assembly GCA_038996855.1). Taxonomy (NCBI): domain Eukaryota; kingdom Viridiplantae; phylum Streptophyta; class Magnoliopsida; order Solanales; family Solanaceae; genus Solanum; species Solanum aculeatissimum. The sequence goes on along the minus strand of JBCEWC010012858.1, from coordinate 234 downwards.
GTCTCCAACCACTTCATGACCACTAGGCCACACCTAGGGCAAAAGGGAATGGGAAGGTGAAGTCTGTTCTATGGGGAAATATTTGATCACTTGTACCCTTACTGGTTTGACTCAAGAATTTAATTGGCATCTCACTAGCATGTATGCTCCAAACAGTAGGGAAGAAAGAGTAGAAGCCTGGTGGGAGATAGGGGCTGCCAGGGGCCTGGTCTCAGGGCCGTGGATACTTTGTGG
>JBCEWC010012857.1:0-15539 GCA_038996855.1 Solanum aculeatissimum | reverse complement strand
ATAACATGATTTGATCTGATCTCTTTGCACTCATATTAATTAAAACATATTTTTACACTAACTAATATGTTTTAACGGTGGGATGTTATGCTTTTTAAAGATCAAATTTATCCTCTCGTTAATATTGGATTAAAATTTATCTTTAATGATAAAAAAAATGGTCATTATAAGTGTACTTATAATGACCGAATTTTTTTTTGTCACTATAAGTGTATTTATAACGACTGGGAAAAAATTTGGTCACTATAAGTGTATTTATAACGACCGAAAAAACAATTTGGTCACTATAAGTATATTTATAACGACCGAATTCATTTTCCTTCGTTAAGAAATGGTCGTTAAAAGTCTTTTTTCTTATAGATTCTCAAATATTTTTGGCAAGTCAATTTTGAGTGAAGTTTCACCATGCATTTGACCCTAGTTTTTGAGAAAAAAAAATATGGCTTTTTAAACAAATATGATTTGTACTCATAAGTTCTAAAGACTATAAAAAAATACTTATAAATTTGTATAATGAGCATGTTCTATGAATAGTAACGATAGTGAACACAGCTAATATGAATCTAAAAAAAAAAGAGGAAGAAAACAAAAGAAAAATATCATTGATTTAGATGCAAAAACTACTTTTACACTTGTAATTGGAAGTGATTTCAGCGAGAAAGGTTCAATAAAAATTGTATAAAATATGTAGATAGCTGTATAAAATTTGTACAACAAAGTATAGCTTAAATTCAATCCAAAATAATAAATGATAATTGTTTTTATAAATATAAAAATTTGAGATAATTTTCAAATTCTTAAAAATTCCAAAATAGTAGAACTTGGTTCAAATACTAGCTAGTTTTTCTAATATTTTGGAATTTGAATTAATTGACAAGTTATATGAAAACAATAGTTGCAAAGTTTTTCTCCATGTCTTTGGGAATATCTATGGCTAAATGGTAAGTGTCTTACTTTTATTTTTGGTCGGTCTAACTTTTTTTCGTTTCTATATTGAATATATTTTCATTTTTAATATTTTAAGATAAGTTTAAGACCATCACTTTTAACGTACTACATACATCTTTAGTTTAAGACTAAAAAATTTAAAAAAAAATTCTTTATTTCTTAAATTTTATGCCAATCAAATTTAGATATTTAAATTAAAATACAAAACTGATTATTTTTTAATGCAATATTTATTTTCTAAAAATGTGTATTCAAATAAAATATTTTGACTCAAATTGGGAAAAAGTGACAAGTATTTGTGATATAATATGATTATTTGTCCTTTTTATTAAATAAGGATAGTGATGTGTGAAGAATGGGATAAAAACGAATATGCGCAATGCACTATAAGTTTAGTGATGTGAGTGATTGTCATTTCTTTGGTAATTTCCCATTTGGATTATGCATTTTCCAGTCAAGGAAAGTGGCCAACGAAACTTCAACTTTTGTTTTATATTCTCCTTGCCCAAGACAAAACCTTTAAGAATATTTAGTCATAAAACTATTCATCATGCATTACATATTCAACTTATATAAAGTATTGCCCCGTTGTTATCCTCTTCGTGTGACTAGTCCAATTTATGAAAATAACATATTATATGATTTATGTATTTTCCACTTATTTATCAAATTAGTATTTATTTAAGGAGAGATATACAAATTTACCATAACTAATATACCTATTCCACTTTCAAAATGTAAAAATATAATCTTGAAAATATCTCAAGGTACTTATGTCTTGAATTTTGAGGTTGAAGAAGAACATTACAGTCATTGTATATCGCTCGTAACTCGTATACTATAAACTGATACAAAGATATACACATGATTTATACAAATTGTGAGACAAAACTTATCTATATTTCAGCTCCAAAGAACAAAAATATTTTGATTAAATAAACATAGAAAGACAAATGTTTTTTTCCAAACAAAACACACCATTATTCTAGTTGGATCCTATTGATTTTGTGAGTTTCAAAATTTGTCTTCGATATGGACAAAATCTTCTTAGCCAAGGAACAACTATAGAGAGGTAAAATGTTCTGGTTTCCATACACAAAGCAAATCTAAAATTATTAAGTTGCTAATGCATGTGCCTATTTTTTAATTTAAAACAAGCACGCTACTTTCCGTGATAGAAATTTAAAAATTTAATTTTGCAAAAATAAAATTTTAAAATCAGTAACTGTCATTTTCCAATATTTTAATCATTTTCAAATTTAGCCCAAAAAGAAGTAAAATATGAACTAGTTTTAATTAAATATAAAATATAAACTATATCTTTAAAAATATCATGAAGAGACGAGAGCAAATCTGATCCTACTCGTATTATTCTCATCAATACAAATTTGAATTTACGAGGGAAAAAAACATTCTTATATCATTTAAAACCCTAAATTACAATGACATGCCAACTTTCTTAAATTACATCTAAATGTTAATATTTTGTTTACAGAACAATACCAATCTATAAACCCATTAAAAAATGTTAATTTTATATGGTTGAAATATGTTTTCTTTCCTAATTTATTGTTAATGACACTCTTTACACAAAATACAAAATCAAGAAAAAGGAAAAGCAGATTTAATGAGATTTGTAAAAAAAAATCACTCCTTAATTGACTACTAATCTCTCTCATTAATTAAATCTTGACAATTATTACCGTATTAATTAATATTGTCATTTAATTGATACTGCATACTTTAATTTTGTCATTTAATTAATATTGTCATTTAATTTTTCTTTTTTTTTCCCGTTTTGCTGGAAATCTTCTCCTTAATAAAATGGTGGAATAATTGATCTTAAGGTTGAGATTTTTTTTTATTTTTATAATAATATCAAATATAATTATATATTTACATGGTGAAAAATTTGTTGTTGTCTATGGTTATAATTAAGTATTTACGTGGTGAAATATATTGTGGTGTCTGATTGAAAGTTTGTTGTAGTTCTTTTGGTTTACTTTCAGTTAAATGATAAATAATTGGTGTTTAGGTTGGTCTTTTTTTGTTTTTTTTAATGCACTGTGAAAACAAACTTGTGAAAAAATTTGGTTGAAACAACTAAATCAACATTTTACTGAAAAACACACATAAATATCTACAATACCACCAAATAAACTATCAACTATAATAGAAAATTTTATCAAATTACACCACTTATGTTTTTATATTCTAAAAAAATCACGTCCGTTTCAAAATATTACATAAAATTCCTCTTTTTGATATTTCTCTCTCTAAAAGATGATACATGACTCTTCTTATCTATTCAACTGTCTGACATTAATTTAAACTCTATATTCCTGCACCGGTTATATAAAATTTCCTCATAGGGAATTGTCCTCATTAATTTTCAAATTTAGAAAATTTAAACTCCATATTCTTCATCGTTTCCAAAACCCTTTTGATGAACTTTAATTTTGTTTCATTTATTTTGCTTGATTTCTTCATGTTAGTCTTTTTGAAGAACTTCTCAACAATCACAGGTCTTTGATTTTTTATTTTTTAGACTAGAGTGAAATCATTGAAGAAACTGAAGAAGAGGAAGAGGAGGAAGAAGATAACGAAGAAAAAGAAGAAATAGAGATAAAATTGAAGAAGACAAAGAATAAGAAACAGAGGTTGATTTTTTTGGGTTTTCTTGATTGTTTTCGTTCCTTTTCTCCTCTCAAGATTCTAATTTCTTTTCATTTTTTGAAATCTTTTGTTGGTTCTCCGTTCAACTCAATTTTTGTAAAGTTATAACAAATGGGTCAAAAATTTTCTTTTTGTGTCGAGGAGAAAATTAAATATTTTGTTGAACAATTTTTTTGAAGATTTTCTGCCCACTAAAATCAAAAGAAAAATCTTGATCATCATCTTCATCTGGGTTACCATTAATATCTTTCTCTTTTAGGATCTCTTTCCAATTGAATTTATCATAGAGGAGGGACATCCAAATAGCACTAACTAGTGCACTAGTAAAAATTATGTATCATTCTTCACAATTTATTGAGTTTAATGTATGTCTTATTGTATCAAGTATCATTGCATATCTCATTATATTGAGTTGTTTTTTACTGTAGCTTCTTTGTAGCATGCATATGATACGTGATACACAACACGTTAAATCTATTATCCTAAATATAGTAATTTATCAAATACATAATGATACTTATACAGAGTATGAAATTGTTGAATGTAGTGATTCATGGGGGCAATATGTATCTAGTGTAGTTCTTGTATATTTGATTCGTACACATATGATTACTTGTGTAACCGATACACATATATAATTTATGTTTTCTTACTTTGTTGTTGAATCAATTAGCATAAATATAGTCATTTGTATCATGGTTAATGATACTTGTACAATGCTTGTAACAATTGAATGTATCACATAATACGATTCACATTTTTATCACTATGAATCATGCTAAATCATTTCATTTATAAAGTTATGATACATAAATATTCTGGTTGATTCATAAGTATTATGTAATGAGTTGTAATATAACATATATCTAGAGGTTTTTTAAAATAACATTGTATCATGATACATGATAAAATCCCTGTAAGAAAATTTTTATTCAAGTATCATGTAGTATGATACACTCGAATATGAAATTTTTTCATAACTGATATAATTTATCAGTCAATTTGCTAAAGTAGAAACTCATTGTATATTATAATTGTCAAGTATCATGTTAAGTGATACATTGTCAAGAATTATTACAAAATAACACTATATTATGACACATGATACATTAGATTGAGCAAACTTTGTTCAAGTCTGATGAGTTTGAAAGTTGATACACCAAGCTTAGGCAACATAGACACTTGTATTAAATTTTTAAAACAAAATATATAGAAGTCATATGAGTACTAATAAAAAGTTTAATTGAAACATCTTATATACGTTAAAAAAGTTTCGTATCTCAACTATTGAAAAATAACTTATCTATATTAACTTAGTCATCTGCAAGTGATTCTTTGAATTGATCCCTTGATTTTTTGTATCTGAAAAACATAGGAGTTCGTTTGTACTTGGAATCAATGCATTGAATCATTTGTTTGATAAATATTCTCTTACAATAAATTATATTCGGAATAAGTTTTGATTGAAATCTCATTTTGATATAGGTTCTAATATGTTTGTAGTAGTTCATTTTATGTATCAAGTATTCTTTTACGATTACATTGTGGTGCACTATATTTGTTTTGGTACATAAATCTTGTATCGTATATAAGATACATGATACATGATCAGTGATACAAAAATTGACTTTGTTATAGAATAAAATGCATATGATACCATATTTGTTAAAAAAATTAATTATTATTGAAAGAGCTCAGTGAATCAAGAGAATAATGAAACATAATTTTGATAAGACAGTGATCCTTAATGTGTACGTGATACGATATGATGTGTATCATATATTGATACATGACATAACATACTAAAACATAGAAGAATGATACAAAAATTTGTATAAAAAAAAGAATGAGCAAAAAATAGTTTTTCGTATGGGTGTACATGATATACTATGATGTGTATCATATGTTCATACATGATAAATAAAAATAATAAAAGAGCTCAATGAATCAAGAGAATATTGAAACATAATTTGTAGGGATTTCTTCAGTTTGAATAATTTTTCATGATCGATTGGGCTGCTCAAAATGAGTGCGAAGAACTTCGGCTTCAGACGGACTTCGTGAGTTTCATCCATTTGAGTGAGATCTAAACTAAAAGATGGATTGGAATCCATATATAATAGTGAAAAGAAAAAAAAACTACACCAAAATAAATAAATCAACAGAATGCAACTTAAAACTGAAGAACAAGCATGAAGAAAATCAAACCTCATTTTTAGGGATTTCTTCAATTTTAGATACAAATGAACCCCCATGTCGTTCCTAATGATCATCGAAGAAGAATTTCTTTTGATGATGTACGTTATTTCTATGCTTTTTTCCCTCTCATCGATGTCCAACTCTGCTGGAATGACTGTTTTTAGATTTGCATATGAAATTGTCTATCCAACCACTATTCCATCACTCTTGTATCTTGAGTAACAAACATCTCGTTCTCAAATTTCAGAATGCTTCAACATAATACATATATTCATCGCGAATCACGACAAATTGTTGATTTTTCGGTGTTTTAAAAATAATTTCTCGTTTGTTTTTTTTAAAAAAATCTTCCTGAATGAAACATTTAACTATTTTGTATTGGAAATAAGTGTATCTGCATTAAGTAGCCTAATTTTTTATGAAAAAACAAATTTCTATTTTTTAGCAAGAATACGATAAGTTTTTTCTTGAAAACAACTAAATCTTTATTAATTCGTCTCATTTATGAAGAAAGATGCTGCATTTAAAATGTATCACCAGCTGATTTAAGAGTATCAAAAAATACCTATTTCCAAGGAATTTTTGTAATAATGAAAAAGGTGGGAAACAAACTGAAATTTGTCCTTTACACAATGATATTTGTGTAACTTATACTAAAAGGATACCATCATCAATAAACTATACTATCAACAATTTAATCAAGTTTGGCATCAACAATTTTACCAAAAATAAATCATAATATCAAGAATAACACCACAAAAACTGTCAACTATATCAGTGGAAAATCTATAAAGTTTCATGTCAACCAAATCAGAAAAAACATAAAAAAAATCAGGAATATGAGAAATGTTATTGTTAGACTATACAAAGTATACCAATTTTTTTAATGAAAAAAATATCAAATTTTCTATTTCCAAGAATCAAACACTTGAAGGGACAACTAAATCAACAATTCACCGAAAAAAAAGTGCAAATAACACCAAATAAACTACCAATTATAAAAGGATACCATCATCAATAAAATATATTATTAATAATTTAACCAATAAAAATATTACCATGAAAACAAGGGTTCATATTAAAAAATAATAATTTAACCAACTTTGTCAATTAATTTTGTTCATGTGAATACATATCAATACTGAAAAAACAACCAACATATACTATCAGCCAAAAAAAACACCCAAATTCAACATAAAAACTATATCAGTGAGAAATCTACAAAGTTTGATGTCAACCAAATTAGAAAAAAACATATAAAAAATCAGGAATATGAGCAATGTTACTACTAGACTATATAAAATATATCAATTTTTCAATAAAAAGAATACCAATTTTTCTATCAACTATGTCATCAAGAATCAAACACATGAAGGGACAACTAAATCAATAGTTCACTCCCAAAAATATATAAATATATACAAATAACACCAAATAAACTATCAACTATAAAAGGGTACCATCATCAAATACTACATAGTACCATATTTTATGATTAAACAACATATAATGAAATAATAATTGACTCTAACAAAATTAAAAAGAATAGCTTGATCAAAATATTAAACCTTAGGAATATCAATAATTAAACAAAAAAAAAAAGCAGAGAAAATATAAGAAGTTAACTAGTTTGATTATTTGAACGAAACAAATACCAAAACCTTGATAAAATTATTTGAAGTACTTACTTTGAACCTTTCCATTGTTGTGGAATATTGTCTCCAATGAAAAAATCCATCGATTTTGACATAATTCACATGCAGAGGAAAAAAATTACAAAAATACAACTAAGAAATCAACAAAAAAGTTCAAGAAATAGATGCAAGAAGTGATCAGTGTGAAAGAGAGAGACCTATGGTTTTCGAAAGGTCACAACAATAGCGTTGGAAAGAGAGAATTGTGTGGGAGGTTTTTTGAGTCAATAAAGAAAGAACTTAAATGCAACCTTGAAATCAGGAATGAATAAATATTTATGTTCCTTTTTTGAAAAAATAATAATAAAGGTAACTTGATAACTATGATATACACCAAAAAAATCAATACAAAACCATAAAAAAATTACTTTTCAGAATAGGATTAAATGCACATTAAATAAATATTTTTCTTTTTTAAAAAATGAAAAATAAAAACTCTTAAAAGTTGACATGGATATAAATAAAAACTTAAATCTGTAATTATTCTTGAGAGTTGACATGACTGGTCATATAAGCTCTTAAAATGTATAATCTTGTAGTTTTTTTATTTATGATTTATGTTTTTAATTGCATTTGCTATTTCTTTGATCTCCATAAAACCAGGTCAAGTGTAGAAATGATCTAAGAGAATTGATTTTGATATTTTGTCTAGCATAAAAATAAAAATGAATTTCATAATTGATGATCTTAATCTTTAAAGGCCCATTTTTCTAAAAAAAAAATTGTTATTACTTTTGAAAATTCTAAATTTTGCCCATAAGATAAAAGTTCAAGATATTTTAAGACAATGAACCTCCTCAATTGACAAGAAGTTATGTATTATAAAAAAAAGTTAAAACTTAAATATTTTACCCATTGTCCAAGTTCTAACTTTTGTTCATAAGATAGATGTTTAAGATATTCAATTGTCAAGAAAAATTGCCATATAGGAAAAATGTAAAACTTATGTATGCTAATCATTAGACATAATTTTTGTCCATAAGGTAGACATTAAAGATATTTCAACACAATGAGTCTTTTTGATTGACCATAACGTTGCCTTATAGGCAAACATTAGAACTTATGTCCAATGAACAATTTAAATTCTTTCCAGTAAATTTTTTTAAATTAAAGTCATTTTTTTTTAGAGATCTATTAAGTTGGAACAAAAATTTAAGAACAAATACTTTGGGAGATAACACACATAATTGGGTAACTTACACATATTTTACTGTTTTAGAAGTTAATTACTTAGATTCACGCTAGTTTGTAATATTATGTTCCTTATCATATGTACTTCTCGAATACTTGTATCTACCTCTTCCAGATACATGTATTAAGTTAGATATAAATCAATTAGTGTGTCTAATTAAGAGATATAACTGAAAGTCATTAATTAAGAAGTGTGTCTAACTAAGGGATTAACTGAAAACCATTAATCAAGAAGAAAACCATGCTTGTAATGACTTGAAAGGATGTGACATTTCACAACTCTTAAAAAAATCAAAACAATCAAAATGCTTTTTATATTCAGTAAAATTTAGACTTTTTAACTCGGATTCGTGAATTCTTATTAGATACATCCGTATGTATAACTTAATCAAATATGCTGATAAAAACATTCAATAATGTGTTAAATACATCAATACTGTGTCATACACATGAGTAAATCTTTAATACATGCGTATATTTATTCAGATACGAATACATTTAATCAGATACACTGATAAAAAATAAATATGTATAATATTAACTCAATAATGTCATATACATCAATAATTTAATCCTATTCAAAAAGTTTTTTTCTTTATAATCATTACAACACAAACCCTCCTTCTATTTGTAGAAAATTACATATTATCTTTCTTTTTTGTTCGTTAAATTTGTTACATTGTTGAATTCTCAAATTTGAGCGGCTGAAAATATCGAGAATCGAAATTTAATTTTTATATCATTTTTTAAACAAAATAATAACAACATCATACCTAGTGAAATCCCACAAGTAAGGTCTGGGGAGGATAAAATATACATAAACCTTACCATTACCTCATAATACCATTTTTCAAGCAATAATAAGTAAACATTCTTCTCATTTGGAGAATCACTAGCCATGAAAGAACTAAGAAAACTCTAAATCATGAAGATTTATCTTAATTTTTGAAAATCTAAAAATGAAACAAATTGAAATCTATCAACAATACATGACTTTGAATAATAGCTATATACACACAAACCTCAAATTATTGTGTTGTTATTTCAGATTTCAATTTTAAAAATTTAACGGTGAAAATTGTGGTGGAGAGAAGAAAGAAAGGAAGAAAGAAAAGGTGGTGCAGAACGTGAGATGGGGACTGGTGTGTTGATTAATAATTTAACATGTAAGCTTGGGATGGTTTAATTATGCAGATAGCTACTGTAGGCTAATTTTTAGGAATCTATCTATCTAAATATATCTTCCTTCATATGTGGTACTTAATTCTTAACTAGTGATAATAGACATAATTATTTGAAAGTATAAGATTAATATATGACAGTGATGTATATCTTATAAGATTGTTTCACGAGAGAACTACACAAATTTTCCTAAAAGGGGATGGTCTTGATAAAATGCCCCCAATAAGGGTAGCTTTGCAAAAATACCCTCTATTCCTTTAAGAATATATTTTCGGAAAAAATTGACCCTCAACTATAAGGACCCATATTTTACCTTTACAGACCTGCCTCATTGGCAACGATTCCGTTATTTCACCTTCGTAGACTTGCCTTATGGACAATGATTACACTGTTTTTTTTCTTTCATTTTTTGTTAGTATTTTGTTTCTTTTGTTTTTCTTCTATTTTTTCCTTTTTTTTTATGTTTATTTTTTCTTTTTAAAAAAAAAACAATTATGGAACTATAAATAATATTTATTTTATATATTTTAAATAAAATAATTTCTAAATTCAAGATAATTTTTTTTTCGTATTTATTATTTTCAATATATGAGGTTTGAAATTTCACGAGATACTTTATAACTCTTATTTTAGAGGCAATATTTGACATAAAAACTTTTAAAGAATAAGTTACGTCCCATGGACAAGAGTTGCCATAATTTTTTGTATTTTGATTTTTGAGATGCTCTATAAGTTTTGTCTTAGACGTAAGACTTAGATAAAGAACTTTACGAATTTTGTCTTCTGAACAAGACTTGACACTATTACATGGTCTATAACGCTTGCCTCTTGACCCCAGAACTTCCAAACAACAAGTTAAGACCCAAGAGCAAGGTTTGACACTATCATATTATGTCTTGATTTATTAGATGTCTTGACAACTACATTGTGTTTTGATTTATCATATATATAACTTTTGCCTCTTAGTTCAAAGACTTCAAAACAACGAGTTAGGCCCCATGGACAAGACTTGACAAATCACATTTTGTTTTGATTTACGAGGTACTCCATAATTATTTCCCAAGAGGTTAAACTTGTTAGTCCAAGGACTTCTTAACAACAAGTCAAGCCTTATGGGCAAGATTTGACATTACCACATTATGTATTAATTTATGAGATGTTCTATAATTCTTGCCTTAAAGGCAAGACATAGACCAAGAATTTCACAAGTTACGTCCCATGGGCAAGACTTGATACTGCTGAATTGTATCTTGATTTATCATACGTTTTATAATTCTTGCCTCTTTGTCCAAGGATTTCAAAACAACACGTTAAGCCCATAGCAAAAAGACTTGATAATATCACATAGTATTTTAATTTATTAGATATTCTATAACTATAGCTCTAGAGGTAAGATTTGTTAGTCCTAAGAAGAAGTTAAGCCCACAACAGGACTTAACATTGCTACATTATGAGAAGCAAAATTTAATTTGATGATTTAATAGAAAAAAATAGAAATAGACAAAAAGAAAAAAAGAAAAAAAAAGAGAAGAGAAAAAATAATAAATAAAGAAAAGAAAGAGAAAAAAAATACAAGTTAAGAAAAAAAAAGAAAAAATTGAAAAATAAAAAAATAATTTTAAAAAAAGAAAGAGAAAAAATTACAAGTTAAAAAAGGAAAAAGAAAAAAAAATGAAAAGTAAAAAAATTATTAAAAAAAAGAAAAAGAAAAAAATTGAAGTTCAAAAAAAAAAAGGAGAAAAAAAGACAAAGAAACAAAGGATCGAGAAAAATAATAAATAAAAGAAAAATAAAGAAAGAGAAAAATAGAAAAATTAAGAACCAATTGAGCATAAAGAGTTTTTAAAAAAATATTTAAGGTATAGAGGGACAAAAATGTCCTTGTCTCAACTTAAAGTGAAAATAGAGCATTTTTATAAGACTTCCTTTATGGAGGACAAAAAATCAAGACCACTACATTTAGTGGACATTCTATTTAATTTTCTCTAGTTTCACAATAAAACCAAACAAACACACAGGAGGCACAAGATCACCAAAGGCCCATATGGTGTTTGGGCCCAGAAAAATCTTGCTAAACGAAAGTGTGCAATTCTAACACAAGATTAACAAAGGCCCATATAAAGCTCAGACAATTACACAGAATGCCCACCAAATGTAGTGATCTTGATTTTTTGCCCATGAAGTATGTATTATTTTTTTAACCCCTGAGCTATATTTTGCCTTTAAGATAAAAGTTATTGAGTTCCCCATAAGGTACTTAAGTAAAATGATATAAATATTGCCATAAAACAAAATACAATATTATATTGTCAAGTCTTGTCCATGGAGCTTAACTTGTTATTTCAAAGTCATCGAGTTAGGAAACAAGATTTATATATATGATAAATCAAGACTCAATGTAGCAGTGTCAAGTCTCGCCATGTGGTGTAACTGTCACGATCCGGACCTAGGGCCTAGGGCCTAGGAGTGACATGGTGAATGGGAACCCAAGAGTTTCCAAACAAGCCTCATAGCATCCATATACACATCATCGGTTCAAAAGCTCATAAATAAACAACAAGCAAATGATTCTAAGAGATACGAGACTTTGGACTCAAGCTATGGGATGTCATAGGGAGAGAGATCTGCATGAATCACATAGAAACTAAAGACTAAGGGACGGGTAAGTATATGGCTCAGGCTATGGGGACAAATACTTAGGAATTTCATCATCTCATCATCACAATATAACATCAACATCATAACGTATACATAAGCATAATCTTCTTAAGCAACAACTAGCAATCTTGTATATAGAGTTTACAGGACGTCCAACATTGCCTCTAAGTCATAGAAGGACGGGGGCCAAGACATGTCCCGGGCTCGTCCTCAAAATAAATTCAAGGACAAACGTAACATAACATAGGAAGATAGAAGGTGGATCTTGTCCTTGAAGAATAATACTCACCATAAGCAAGTCACACAATCTGATCTAGCCGAGAAGAGGTGGATGGGGATAATCTTCGGTCCCTACATGGCTAGATCATGTAGGAAAAAAGTATGCGTTAGTATGTTCGAATGTACTAAGTATACGAACATGAAATGCATATGAACATGATAACCTGCAAGTCAATGTTAGATGACAAGGGCATATATATATATATATATATATATGTATGTATAAGAAAGCCTATACGAAAGAACACCATAACAATATGCCTTAAATCCATGATGGATGGAAGATATACTACTTAAATATATGGGGATGGGACCTTAATGGACATCTTAGTCCATGTGAACTATTACATGGTCGCCTGATGTATGCCTTCATACTGGATGAGAGTAGACTACTTGCCAAAGGTAGCCTACACCATACTTTACAACCCGTCTTTTCAGTGTGGCGGCACTTGCATCATAATCATCTCTTAAAGGGGCATAAACATAAACCTATATTGACACGTAGTTATGAGAAAAGAGACTTTATATAAGAACCCCTTGGGTCGATTCCCCACCTCCAATCTCATTTGGTGCTAAGTCATCGTCTCACGGGAATACCTATATATATATGTGCTTGAAATAGGAGAATAAATATTTTCAAATCATCATCATGCATACTAGGCTTAAAAGTCAAATCACACTTTAATTCATGAACACATGCATAGGAGTAGCTCATTCATACTTGTATATGGTGGTGTATACACACCCATAATTGCTTAAAGTCATATCATAGACATTATGTATTCACATGTCATGTCATAACCATATTTGCTTGAAATCATAGTCATAATCATAATTGAGTAATAATCCACATCATAAAACTCATGAAACGACTTGTTCATGCATGCATATGTCATGAAGAATGAAGGAATAACATGGACAATTAGAATTCATAATTAAAATAACATAATAGGAAGAAATCATATGAAACTCATGAAGAAATCAATAATTAAAACATACTTGAATCTATCCATGCATAAGTTCATCAATTAAAGGGACATGCATTTTCAATTCTAACAAAAATCCATGTAATTAATTGTAACAAGACTTAATTCGTCATAAAATCAATAATTAAGTTCAGCCCATAACCCAATTTCAACAAACTAAAATTAATTTAAGAGACCCATTTACATACTATACTTAGAATTCATGCAATTTAAGAAAATAAGATTTTTGGGTCTTTATGATTGGAGGTGAATCATGAATCGAACCCACATGCCAAAAGAATTTAGAATAGTCAGAATGAATTTGACTTGAGTTGAAGCCCTCTAGAATCTCTTTGCTTGAATCCCCAACACTAGACTTGAAGAGAGAGTTTTAGGAATGGAATTCTAGAACATAAGTGTTAGCATGAGAGTGAATGAGTGAAAAGACTAAGTATAAGATGATTTAGGGGTTTAGGATAGATGCCAAGGTCCTAAAAGACCTTTAAAATAAACTAAAATTATGAAAAGCCCATTAATGAAGCAGACTGAAAAATTGAGTTTGGACACCTGCATGAGGGGTGTACGGTCCACAAACCCTTCCACGGACCATGAAAGTGTTCGTGGAAGGCACCTTGTGTCACGACCCGAGAGTAGGGCCTAGATGTGACATGGCGAAGGAGAACCCGAGAGTCCTCGATCAAGTCATCATAGTATTATCACACACATCATCGGTTCAAAAACGCGTATAATAAATAAATAACACATAAGTCTAGAGAATTCTGGGGCTTTGGACTCAAGCTATGGGGATGTTGCCGGGAATGGGATAAGCATGAAGCACATTGCACATATCCATTACATTCTAAGGGGCGGGTAAGTATGACTCAAGCTATGGGGGCAAGCAGGGTTAGGGACTTTCCACATAAGCACATTCCCAATCCAATCATATCATAATATCATAAGTGGAAACGAAAGCATAACATAAGATACTATCACTTAACATAGATAGCCATATCATACAAGTATCACATAGCATAACGTACAATAGAGTTCATTCGGTATGTCCAACAATGCCTCTACATAAGATAAGACGGGGCCTCGACATATTCCGGGCTCACCCTCAAGTCACAAAGTAAAGACAAGGTAGAAGAAGGTGGGTGTTTCTCTTGGAGTATAGGGCTCACCACAAACAATAACTTCAAAAATCTCGATTAGCCGTCTAGCGGGGGATGAAAGTCACGTCCGGTCCCTACATGGTTAGAGCATGTAGACAAGAGTATGGGTTAGCATATAATAATGCACTAAGTATGCGGGCATGCAATGCATATGAATATGAGCCTATGACCCAGCAAGATGACAAGAGCACATACATAGAAGGAGAATATAGGAAAGGATAGTATATCGATATGCCATGAATTCATGATGCATGAAATGCCATAATGCTTATAGTATAGGGGATGCAACTATAACCGACATCCAAACTCATGTGAGCTACAACATGAACTTAGCCGATGAGGGCTACCATCAGATGAGAGAAGATTACTTGCCAAAGGTAACCTACATCACACCTTATGACTCAGTCATTTCAGTGTGATGGCTACCTTCCTTATGACCCGGTCATTTCGGAAGGATTTCCATAACATATCATATCATATCATAGCATACCTTATGGGCCTCCCATTTCGGTAGCATAACCTATGTTGGCACATAGTTGAGGGAAAGGAGTGGGACCCTTGGGGATAGCCCACTT